>CATIWQ010408764.1:0-10815 GCA_949673415.1 Euphorbia schlechtendalii | reverse complement strand
CAAAATACAAGCTTCCTCAAGTATACCCAAACTTGAGGTATAAACTAATTTAGGAGATAATTAGAAACACTCTAATTTTACTCACAAGGTAAATCACTCAACTCCCCCTCTCTAATTACTCTCTTGTGGTAATAAATTACTCTACAATAGGAAACTCTCTTAAACTCTTTTTGTAGGAAGCTCTCTACAAAAGAAACTTGAATGTTTGCTTAAAATGATGTATTGGATGAATGGGAGGGTGCCTATTTATAGGCAAATTTCTAACACCATTTCAACTTGGTAATTAATACCAACTACTAACAACCAACTTCCAATTTTCACAACTTCTAACCAAACAACTACCATATTAAATAGCCACCTATTTGGTTGAAATTAATTATCCTCCAATTTGGTTATGAGTTTGGATTCAACAAATCTCCCCCTCCAAACTCACGGGGTATAAAGCCAGCTCCTAGTTGGAGCTCATGCTGATCAGCTCATTGCACATCTCAAACTTCTCCCGAGGAATCACTTTAGTCAGCATATCTGAAGAGTTCTCTTCGGTTGGAATTTTCTTAAGATGAAAAACTCCATTTTCCAGTTACTCTCGTATTTAGTGATATCGGATACCAATGTGCTTTGTTCGAGAGTGATACATAGTATTCTTGCTTAAGTTTATTGCACTTTGACTATCGCAATATACTATGCAGTCAACTTGCTTTTTACCCAACTCTTCAAAGAATCTCTTCAACCAAATCATCTCTTTTCCTACTTCAACAGCTGAGATGTACTCTGCTTCGATTGTAGAAAGTGCAACACATTTTTGTAATTTAGATTGCCAAGAAATTGCTCCCCTGGTAAATGTAAACACGTATCGAGATCTCCCACCATGTCAGCATCAACATAGCCTTCTAAGATTGGTTTAGATCCTCCATAACACAAGCACTTTTTCGAGCTTCCCTTCAAATATCTCAGAATCCTCTTCATTGCTTTCCAGTGTTGTCTTCTCGGATTATCTCAGAATCTGCTTACAACTCTAACAGCATGTGCAATGTCTGGCTTTGTGCAAACCATTGCATACATCAGACTCCCCATAACAGAGGAATATGGAATCTTTCTCATGTCTTCCTTCTCTTCTTTAGTTGATGGACAAGATTCTTTACTTAGCTTCAGATGACCGGTAAGAGGAACACTAACTAGTTTAGCATTCAACATATTGAAATGTTGTAATACACGCTCAACATATTTTTTTATGATAGCCATAACCATTTGTTTCTTCTATCACGAACAATCTTCATGCCAAAAATCTGTTGTGCCGGTCCTAAATCCTTCATGTCAAAGGACTTCGCTAACTGATCTATCAATTGACGAATTAAAGAAACATCTTGTTCCCACAATCAACATGTAATCAACATATAATAACAATATGATAAATTTGTTATCAGAGAAGCGTTTAAAGTAGACACATGGATCCGCCTGAGTCTTCTTGTAACCATGATTACTCATGAAAGAGTCGAACTTCTTATACCATTTTTTGGGTGCTTGTTTCAACCCATATAGACTCTTTTGCAACTTGCAAACCAGGTTTTCTTTCCATTTTACTTCAAAAACTTCTGGTTGCTCCATGTAGATCCCTTCTTCTAAGTTACCCTGAAGGAATACTGTTTTCACATCTAATTGTTCAAGCTCAAGATTCAAGCTTGCTACCAAGCTTAAGACCGCTCAAATAGAAGTCATCTTAACCACCGAAGAAAAGATTTCATTGAAATCAATTCCCTTTTATTGTTGAAATCCTTTTACTACTTGACGAGCTTTATACTTCACCAGCTTTTCATTGCCATCTCTTTTGAGCTTGAAAACCAATTCGTTCTTCAATGCTTTTCTTCCTTTTGGAAGTTTGACTAACTCATAAGTGTTGTTTTTCTGCAAGGAATTCTTCTCGTCTTGCATCACCTCCAGCCATGATTTTTTTTATCTGCATGAGTTAGCACTTCCTGGAAATTCTCTGACTCCCCCTCATCAGTAAAGAGAATGTACTCAGAACTAGGATACTTTGATGTTGGTTGATGATCCCTGGTAGATCTTCTAAGCTGCTGGTTAGCTTCTTCATGTTGGGTAGGTTGCTCCCCCTGCTCATCAAAATCTTCTTCTTCATGGCCCTCCATTAGTTCTGGTAGTTCAACATCACATTGTTTGATTATGAAGGAACAGTGCTAGGAATGACGCCATTCACAAACTTTGACTTGTCATTTTTCTTGAAGCTTTCGATAGTCTCATTCTCTCGAATGACTACGTCTCTACTTCTAATGACCTTCTTCTTCTCTGGGTCCCATAGTTTGTACCCGAACTCTTCATCTCCATATCCTATGAAGATACAAGGATTTGCTTTATCATCAAGCTTTGATCGTTGCTCCTTAGGCACATGTGCAAATGCTTTGTAGCCAAACACCTTCAGATGAGAGTATTGAACATCTTTTCCACTCTATACTCTTTTCGGAATATTGATGACATAGCAGGTTGTGTGTGCTGCTTCTCCCCAAAATGACTTAGGTAAGTTAGCCATTTTGAGCATGCATCTAACCTTCTCCATAATGGTGTGATTCATCCTTTCTTCTACACCATTGTATTGTGGGGTACCGGGTACAGTCTTCTCATGTCGAATTTCGTGTTTGGAATAATAATTCTCAAACTCATGAGATGTGTATTCACCACCATTGTCAGTTAGGAGACATTTCAACTTCTTGTTAGTCTCTCTTTCCACCATGACATGAAACTTTTGGAATGACTGGAATACCTGATCCTTTATTCTTAGGAAATACATCCACAACTTCCGAGATGCATCGTTAATGAAGGTAACAAAATACTTGTTACCTCCCAAGGTCTCTATTTCAAAGGGGCAACAAACATCTGAGTGCACTAAGTCAAGAATACTTGACTTTCTGCTTGATGACTTGCTGAATGACACTCTATGTTGCTTGCTGAAGAGGAAGTAATCACATGGGGATAGTGGCGTACCATTAGTAAAATGTATAAGCACCTTCTTTGCTAGAATCTACAACCCTTTCTCACTAATGTGAGCCAATCTTCTATGCCACAAGTCTGGTGAAGACTCTTCTTCAATAGCATGCAATCCATCTTTACAAATGATTGTGTTTGTTTTGTACAGTGTACAACACATGGTTACTTTTGCAATCACCAAGGAATTCCTTGTAAGCTTCCATTTCCTACTCTCGAAGAAATTCTCTAAGCCTTCACGATCCAGGACACCATAAGATATCAAGTTAAGCCTTAAATCAGGAACATGCCTAACTTCTTTGAGGATGAGTGTGCAGCCAGTGTTCATCTTGACATGGATGTCACCAATTCCAACAATTTTGGAATGGCCACTATTGCCCATCTTCACCATCCCAAAATCTCCTACTTTGTAGGTGGTGAAGAACTCCTTGTTGGGAGTGGCGTGATAAGATGCTACAGTGTCAATTACCCATTCCATCTCATCTTGACTTGAGACTTGGAGACATTGTTCTTCATGATTGAAAGATAAAACAACAATCTCCTCAGTTGTTACAGTGGTGTTCCTGTTTTCTTCTTGGTTGTTTCTATCCTTTTGTTCCCTCTTCAACTTTCAGTAGTTTCTCTTCAAATGGCTTTCTAATCCACAATGATAGCATTTGACTCTACCCCTGGACTTGGATCTGCCTCTAGACTTGTCTCCACCTTTGGATTTTTCTGAATTGTTAGAACCTTTAGTTCTACTCCGACCTCTGTATTCGGTGATAAGAGCTTGATTGCTTTTGTTAGCCATGAGTTTCCTCCTAGTCTCTTCGTTGAGTAGAGGGCTCACAATGTGGTTTAAGGATAAAATTCCATCTGGGGAAGAATTGGTCACAAACACTACCAAAGTATCCCAATTCTCTGGTAAAGAGCTGAGCAACAATAAGGATTGAACCTCATCTTCTAGTGTGGTTTTCATAGAAGATAAGTGATTAATGGCACTTCGAAATTTGTTCAGAAATTCGGCAACAGGAGTTCCATCCTTATACTTCAAGCTGACAAGTTTCCTTATTAGAAATAATTTGTTCCTGGTAGTTTTTTTTATCATAAAGTTCTTGCAACTTCATCCATAATTCATGGGCAGACGTTTCCTCCAAGATATGACCGAACACGTTGAAATCTATCCATTGGCAAATAGTTCCACTGGCCTTTCTATTCAACATGATCCAATCAGAATCTTTCATGTCTTTGGGCCTAGCAGTGTCTCCTTTGATTGCTTTGTGCATATCTCTACAGTATAAAATATCCTCCATCATGGGTTTCCAAATTGAACAATTGGACCCATTCAATTTGATAATGGATGTTGAAGAACCTTCCATTTTAATTAACAGAACCACCTTTTGTGAGACCCGCTCTGATACCACTTGTTAGGTCTCGAATAATTAATTCGGTAGCTGGGTGATATGTGTTAACAAAAATAGATTCTAAACAACAAGTAAAGCAATAAAGTGACATAGAGATTTTAAGTGGAAACCCTTGAACGGGTAAAATCACTGGGTACTAATAACTCCACTAATAAATAATGAGAATACAAAATACAAGCTCTCTCAAGTATACCCAAACTCGATGTATAAACTAATTTAGGAGACAGTTGGAAACACCCTAATTTTACTCACAAGGTAAATCACTCAACTCCCCCTCTCTAATTACTCTCTTGTGGTAATCAAATACTCTACAAGAGGAAACTCTCTTAAACTCTTTTTGTAGGAAGCTCTCTAAAAAAAACTTGAATGTTTGCTTAAAATGATGCATTGGATGAATTGGAGGGTGCCTATTTATAGGCAAATTTCTAACACCATTTCAACTTGGTAATTAATACCAACTACTAACAACCAACTTCCCATTTTCACAACTTCTAACCAAACAACTACCATATTAAATAGCCAACTATTTTGTTGAAATTAATTAACCTCCAATTTGGTTATGAGTTTGGATTCAACAACTATAAGAAAGCAAATTAGGAAACAGAGTAGGCATAGAATAAAGAAAGCTTTAATTTTATAAACCAAAATGATCTCTACGGAGAAACTTTTCATTCAGCAATTTTTGTTTTTGGTAGTAGTCAACTGTACAAGTCCTTACCATATTACTTGATGGCCAACTCAGAATCTCTTCCACGGTAGCTAAAAACTGCTATAAGAGATAAGGGACCATAAGCTTTTCTGATGACAAATGGAAGAAAATGTTTAGCAAATTGTTCTCACCCGCTTATTTTCTTAACAAGTTTGTTGTTATTAGCTTTATTTAGAGAAATAAATTTAATCGGGAATTTGATGAAGGAGTACTGCAAATGTAACACCTTCTGGTACTCAAAGGCACATTCAATTATATTGATATTAATGTCTATTTATAAGCTTACAAGAAAACTAAAGGATAATTAGCAAATAAATATTTTAAAGATAATACCTTAAATTTAAATATAATGAATCTATCCTAACAAATAAAATAAATCAGAAATATTTTGATTGATTTTTAATAAGATTTCAACATTCCCTCTTGATTCAAAATCTGTAAAAATTAATTATTGAACATTTGTTGAAGCACTTCTTTTCATCTGTTAAATAATGCACTTCTATTTAAACTTCTGGAGCCTTTCTCTCCAATTTGAATGATACCCTTCTCACCATTCAATATGTTGATGTTCTTTTCATCAGCTTTTGATTATTGAAGCCCTTCTCTCCAATTTGCTGCGATACTAATGTACTAATTTTGCAAAATGAACACGTCATATGTTTTTGGATGATTGTGTAGGTGTTGCATCAAGACTCAAATTCTTGCTGTTACTTTTGGGTTTCTGGGTATCATACAAGTTAGTAAAGAGGAGACAAGAAAAGTAGACCAAAGAGGAATTTTCCATTTTCTAATCAAAATCATACCATTCTGATTCATGGGTTCTCTTCAATCTTGCTTAGGACTCTAATAAAAATTATACGGGTCTCAATTTTTAGGGTCAAACTTTCAACTTTCTTCACGATGGAGTGAAAAAAGCGGGCTTCTTAGGATGTTGCTTCAGCTTCCCTTGTGATTTTTTGTTTATTTAGTAATTGTCAACCTCTAATGGGCTAACTGTTGATGACATTGCTGCTAATAATTGTTGGAATTTGGAGATTTCTTAGATGATTCTGAAATTGTAAATACATTATCAGATTGAAATTTATTTGTCGGTTCACCAAACTTTTAATCGGATAAAATCAGAATTTTGTTAAGAAAGATAATTTGATTTGCTGTGAAAAAACAACCGAGTTTTTCAATCGTGTTTGCCAGTTTTATTTTAGTGAAATAAATACCAAAATGCCAATAGTCATACTGTTTCGGGTAGTAGCCATGTTTAATAGAAGACATGTTTTTTTCAGGTTTCAGTTGTGTCCAACAGACACACTGTTTCGGTTCATAATTCATTTTTCTGATGAATTTTTCAAAGGATGTGTGGGTTCAGGAATAAAAAATTTTTGACCCCTCGGACCCCACACCTGGGGGCGTTGCCCCCGGACCTCACTAAATCGTAACAGTTTGCGAACAATGTGCATTCTGCACTCTCCCAACTTGTCAATGAAAAGTCATGATCGTATTGGTTAAAACTAGTTGATCCTATTACACTAAAATACTAATATTCCTCCCCCTTTTAGTGTAATCCTTGATTAACTAAACAAAATCACAACAAATAACAAACTCATGCATAAATGAAATGTCGTAATGATTGAATTTCATCTTTGTACATTACACTTTCTAAATATTCGAATACCAAGGTGTCACTATGGATTGAACCTTAGTTATTCATTATGAATACATGAAGATAATATACACATAAGTTAAAATTCTAAAAGTTCTAACTTGACACTATCTTTTACTAGCCTTGTGTTCTTATCCTTCATAAGCATATCAAACTCAAGTCCTTACTTCTTGAAGCGGCTAAACTTCATGCTCATATAGGTAGCTCTTTTACTCTTGCACCCGCATATGCAATTTTTCAAAAGAGCTATTAAGAAGTTAAACTTCAACCTCCATTATAATCTTTCAGGTCTGAACACATACCTTGGGATGATGTTACTAATGTGTTCCAATCTCCAGATGTTAAGCTTTCCTCATTGAATTCTACATTTAATGTCATATAGATGGGAATTGGGTATCTCAACATGAGAGATTTCAGATGGACTTTAATCCCATTCCCATAGCCGATTTGTGAACAAGATCTCTTCTTAATCCTTTAGTTAAATGATCGGCTAAATTTTACGTACTCTAGTGATATGACACATTGTATGATGCATTCCTGCATCATGCTATGTCTAACACTTAAATGTCTATATCGACCCTTGTACACTTGTCTATAAGCATTGACCAAAGGCAATGTCACTATCACACCTAATAGATATAGGTGATATTGGTTTAAGCCAAAATGAAATATCATAAACAAGATCTCGCAGCCATTCAGCTTCTTTACCAACTGCTGCTAACGCTACAAACTTAGATTCCATTGTAGAATCAACAATGCAAGTGTTTCTTTGATGACCAAGAGATAGCGCCTTCCCCAAGAAGGAATACCCATCCCCTTGTGGAAGAACTATCTTCTTCATTAGAAATATAACTTGCATCCTAATAACCCTTGAAAATTGAAGGAAATCCAGTATAAGTCAAACCATAATCCTTGGTTCTTTTAAGTACTTGAATACTCAGCTTAAAGCTTGTTAATGATGTGAACTAGGATTACTAGTTTACCTACTAAGTTTTCCAACAGCAAAGGCTATATCAGGCCTAGTGTTAATCATGGCATACATAAGATTGCCAATGGCTCTCGAGTATTCATGTTGAGATACTACAACACCTTTATTAGGTAGAAGCTTAAGACAAGTATCTATAGGAATGCTAACTGGAGAACAATCCTTAAATTTGAACTTATTAAAAATCTTCTCAATATAATGAATTTGAGAAATTGAAATAACAAAGTTTAGGTTTCGCATGTTCTTCAACCTAGTCACATACACCCATCCGAATACTCCGTACTTCTTGAAAATTTTGGTCATGGCACCCGCATCGTAGGTGTTTGGGAAATTTTCAAAATATAGTTTGTTTGGGTCTGGGTTTGGCAGTGATGACATGCGACTGCCAGGGTAGGGTAAAGGATTTTTGGCCGAATGGAAGGGGGATAGGGATTGGCGATGATTGCTTAGGGTTATGTTGTTTGAATGGTGGTTAGAAAATAGGTTGGCACGCGGTAGGTTTGGGTGGCGTTGGTGATTGCGGTGGCTAGGGTTAGGGGATCGCCTAATCACCATTGCTCTCAATGCTCTCAGTTTCAAAAAGATAACATCTGTGTGTGCATATATATCTATATTGACATTTTATGCATTTTATCCTGCCAATCAATCACATAGTTGAGAATTTCTACCAATAACTACTATAAAACAAAATGAATTTGGAATTATTGATTCTACTATTCCTCGTTATTGAATGTGATGATTCGTCTGCCAATTGTAGTTGAAAAGGTCAAAAGGTACTAATTAATATGGCCGACATGACGTACATCAGGAGCATCATACTTATTAAATAATTGAGATGAAATGAAACTTGGAACTGGTGGTAGACTTGTAACTCAATGCTTGCATTCAATACACTTTATACTATTCAATTGCCTGTTTTTCTTTTTTCTACTAGATGTGGGGTATTATGTACTAAATTTTTCGATAAAGCTGTATAATCAATTGATTTAATTACTGTATATCCTCTGTATATTAATACTTTTGAAATTAATAATTTCTCTAAAATAATATATTTTTTCGATCTCGGCTTGGATTAGTTGAAAAAATGAGAATTTTTTTTATAATATATGGTCTCATTGGAATCATAAATTAATAATTCACTGTAATTACATACATATTATAATTTTGTAAAATACGATCTTGTCTATTGTTATCTATTTTATTCTTAAAGTTTAAATTTTCTTAAAGCACGTCTCTAATCTTCCTTGTTTCATTAGTCATTATTGCTATTGCGACACTTTTTAGATGAGAACACATTGTTTGACATGATTTTTGTTTTATCTTTATTTATATACAGTACAGTGTATGTTATCAAGATATTACATTATAGGTTCTATGTAAATACACTGAATAAAATTAAATTTTGTAAATTGAATCTTATTGACACATTTTTAAATTATAAATAACATTCATTAAATTAAGTATAATACATAAAATAATATGTATTTGAATTTAAATAAATAAATTTTATTATGATTATATCAAAACTCTTTATAAATTAATAACTATTAATTTATCAATAAATTAAAACCTCTCTAAACTAATATAAATTAATAAAATTCTCCGTTCCTAATTATATTAATTTTTATAGAGGTTTTACTGTAGCGTTAAATTGAATTACATTGTAGTACTTGTCCATAATTATACTGCAACTATAAGAAAGAGCATTAAGGGAATATAGGAAACAGATGAAGCACAGAATAAAGCTTAAAATTTCTCAACTAAAAGAGGTCTCTATGGAAAAGCTTTTCATTCTGAATTTTTTGTTTTTGGTAGCAGCAACAGCAGTATCAGCGGTGGATAATATTGTTGCAAAACCTGGTTGCCCAGAGCATCCCTTACCCATTTGGAACTCGCGATGGTTGCTACCTTGGATCGAATTACTTGATCACCTGTAACGAAACATCAAATACATCATAATATTTCAGGGATTCAACTATACGAGTCCTTAACATATCACTCGATGGCCAACTCAGAATCTCTTCCACGATAGCTGAAAACTGCTATCAGAAACAAGGGACTATAAGCCTTTATGATGACACGTGGAAGAAAATGTACAGCAGATTGTTCATTCCTGCTTATTCTCTTAACAAGTTTGTTGTTTTTGGTTCTGACATTGATAGGACAATTTCATGTTACAATAACTCCAACGATAATTTTCATTGGTATAGCTACGTTGCTGGTTGTAAGATTCCCTGTACCTTAGAAGTTTTCTCATCAGAAAAAAGATTTTGCGAATCCCCCATTCCAATAGGCACTTTAGATTATAATATTACTCTGGGAAGCTATGTGACGCATTCGAAACTAGAAGTAGAAGGAAACTATCCATGTAGCTTCGCCTTAATACTTGAAGATGGCTCTAATTATTTTAATTCTTTAGACCTTCTTGAATTGGAATTTTCTGACACATTTCCAATTGTTTTCTATTGGGCACTTGGATTCACCAGATGTGCAGAGGCTAAATTGGACCTATATTCTTATGCTTGTAAGGATAAGAATAGTGTTTTCCTTGACTCTGATAAACTATCTGGGTATCTCTGTAATTGTTCTGCTGGATTCCATGGTTCTCCTTATCTTTCAAATGGCTGTCAAGGTTGGTTGGTATGTTATATACTATATCCCTGGCATTTAATGAATAATTCACTCTTATTTAACCTAGTCCATTTTCATTTTGCTTACAGATATCAATGAATGTCCTGGTCTGAGCCTCAATGATTGCATAAGTACAAGTGCTTGTCAAAACACAAAGGGAAGCTATACCTGTATTTGTCAGAAGGGTTACTATGGTGATGGAAGAAAGAATGGGCTAGGCTGCCGTGCCCATTCAAATTATAAAAAGTATTATGTTGTTGCTGGTAAGTTGTGTTGGAATTGTTGATGTGTCCTAGTTCTAAAGGCATTGGTTCATACAGTGTCACATTATAAAGGCAATAATCTACTGCATTTATACCTTGTGCTATAATATGAGTAGAGTATCCATTGATTGATAATCATAAATGTCCCAAGTTTGTTTTAATCATGGGAATGA
>CATIWQ010408659.1:0-15419 GCA_949673415.1 Euphorbia schlechtendalii | reverse complement strand
ATAGTGGGGTTTGAAATTACAGAGAATGTAAAACTAACTATGACGACACGCATGTTTAAAGTACTAAATTAATATCATTAAAATAGGTTAACACTACACCATATTGAAACTCATTTTAAAAATCCACTAAATTAACAATACAATTAATGAATTACTCTTAAGAGAATTTTTCTTTATTTCTTTGCATTCTTCTTCTTCTTCTTCCTATATTCTCTTTGTTGAGGTCACAAAAGCATCAACTGAGTCGACTAGTAAGCAACTCGAATTAACTCAGTCCAGCTCAGCTTCAGCCTTCACTCCCCCATTCCTTCCGAGCCACTGACAACAAAAAAACGAGCCCTTTTTAAAACAGTCCAAAAAAAGCCAACTGGTAGCATTTTAGTCCTTCAGTTCCTTCTCTGCATATTATAAAATTTAAATCCCAAAAACCAAAAATCCCATTTACTCCCAAAACCTAACTATTCTCCTTCTCTGATCTGATCGGTAAGAAAAATCTGTTCTTTTTTCCTTTATTTTGATGGGTTTTTGCTGTTTACTGTTAAAGCTAGCTTTTTCTTACAGACTCTAAAAAAATCTAAAAGCAAAAGTCAATAATAGAGTTTCTAAAAATGGTGAAACTAGTGGGTTTTTGCGGCTGAGCTAGAAATAACATTTTGTGTATAGTTTCATTAAGTTTAGAACAAGGGAAATAAAAAAAAGATGCTTTCTTTTTCTTCATCTTTTCTTCTCTTTGTTTTTTTTATTGTTAGCTGTCATTTAATTTTCTCGGGAAAGTGGAAATAACTTTTTCCCACTTAGATGATTTCCTCCGCAGAAAAATACCATTAATGGTAGGGGACCGGTCGTAGTTCTAGCTTTTGTAGCTTGTTTTGTTCTTGTGTCCGTACATGGGTAAAACTAGGGTTTGTCCTCTATGGGTAGATTTTGAAATGACTGTTATTTTATTTTTTCAATTTTACTCATTTTTTTGGCTGTTTTATTTATTTTCATGAGTTTAAAAAAGATGGGTTGTTGAAGAAAGCGATGAATTATTGTCCATTTGTGGTTTATGAATTTATGTTATCTATTTAATTTATTTAAAAAGACAGATTTTTTTTTTATGCAATGTGTGTGGGTCTTATTAAGGGCCTACTTTTCTATGATTTAACCCCACCAAAATTTAATGGTAATTACTTTGAAGGTTATTTTGTACGGATTGCACTTTGATAGTTGAAAGGTGAAACAGTTCCTCTAGTTGCAGTTATTTCTTGCAATATAATTGGATAGAGATGATATTGTTGGATGGGTTTTTAAATAACGGTAAAAAAAGTTCAATTATTTGTAGGAATTTGACCTCAACTACTTATAAACACACTGCAGGGGATTGGGGAGCAATTTTTACTATGGATTACTGCCAAAAGGCGGAGATAAGCCTTCGTGAGATTTTGGGAATCTGAAATCTGAAGCCTTTTTTTTTACCTCAATTGAAAACTTGTGGCTTTTATTGGTTTGATGTGTTCAAGCATGGGAATTGAGATTCATGTTATTATCTGCAAAAGCTTTACTGGATTGGGAAGGAAATCTCTTTTAGCTTCTGGTGTTTTTATCTGAATTCTTGGAGATTATTGAAGTTTTGCTGTTTAGATCAAGAAAAGAGGATATGGCTCTCACCCTTTGATTCAGTGAAGTTTAAAGGTGAGCTATATTTTCTGTGTTCTCTACTTCACATGATCTATCTATCCTGCAGACTCTTTGATTCAGTTGAGGTTGAATTGTTTCTGTGTTTTTTTTTTTTTTTGAGATTTTGATTGAATGACGTGAAATATAAAGTTAAATTCTTTTCTGGGTTTCTTTTTTTTCGTTCACATGCTCTATATATTTGTTTGTTTCGAAACAGATATGGCGGACTCTTTGATTCATTGAAACATAAAGTTGATTTAAAATTCTTTTTTGGGTTATATAGTCTATGAACTGGTGTGGTTGTGTTGAATCTTTAACAAATTTAATTGTATCAACATGATGATTTTTGCAGTGTTAAATCTGTATTTATCTTCTGCATTTGAGTCGGGATCTGGCATTTGTTTAATGCATTTTTTATTGTATTCTGAGACAGAAAGGCTTTGGTTAAATGAAATATAAAAGTAAATCTTTTAATTTTCCTTTCAATTGCTGTATTTTGAAACAGATATGGTAGACCTTTTATTCACTGAAATATAAAGTTCGATTCTTTCCTCAGTTTTCGATTCATTAAAACTTAAAGCCGAATCTTTTCTAGTTTATATGCTCTCTTTACTGCTGTATACCAGTTTAATATCCTCTCAATCTACTTGGATCGATCTGTTAATTTTTCGGTTATTTACAGTTTCTGTTTGCATTTTGAAACAGAGTAAGGCAGACCATTTAGTCCAAATTACTTGTCATAATCCATTTTAACCGTCTTTGATTTGTGCAGGATTTGAAAGTGTCTGCAATTTTGTGAAGTAAATTCTATGAGTCGTCTTTCACTAATGGAGTGGAACACGAAATCCCCCATTCAATGGGACTGGGAAAACCTTATGATGTTCAACACAACCGCCGAAAACCCGAAAAAACTGAAATCCCAAGAGTGGGAAATCGAGGGAGA
Source organism: Euphorbia schlechtendalii (assembly GCA_949673415.1). NCBI lineage: Eukaryota > Viridiplantae > Streptophyta > Magnoliopsida > Malpighiales > Euphorbiaceae > Euphorbia > Euphorbia schlechtendalii. The sequence goes on along the minus strand of CATIWQ010408659.1, from coordinate 12,817 downwards.
AAAAGCAATCGATTCCACGTCATTATATTCATCGGGAAGTGGCAATTCTGGCTCTGATTTGGGCCTGGCTTCTCTATCAAAATCCGCTTCCAACAATTCTTCTTCGCCGGGGGAAGCTAAAATCTCGAAATTCGGACCTTTCGATGCTTCTGAAGCCGTACCGCAAGGATCGAACGGTCAGAAAGCGGCGGCTGGTGCGGGAGAGCCTTTGCTGGGTTTGAAGCTGGGTAAAAGGACGTACTTTGAGGACGTATTTGGAAGCAGCGCCAAAACTACGTCGTTTTGCGGGACTCCTGGCTCTTCGAGCGCTGCTGTGAAGAAATCAAAGTCTGGCAATCAGGCGTCGCTGGGTGTGACACGCTGTCAAGTGGAAGGATGCAATCTTGACCTTTCGTCGGCTAAAGATTATCATCGCAAACACAGAGTTTGCGAGAGTCATTCTAAATCGCCCAAGGTCGTTGTTGCTGGAATTGAACGCAGATTTTGCCAGCAATGCAGCAGGTAATGCTTGAACAATGAATTGTATTAATTGGTGGTTGTTTGTTTGTGTGACAGTGTTCGTATAAATGGTCAATTTGAGTATGAGATGGCATCCTGACTTGTCAATTTAGTCAAATTAGTCCAAAATAGAGAGATAAATATGTCCAAGCCGAATTTATCAACTTTTGTGCTGTTCCCACTCTAAATTATCAAAAATTGCATTTGGTACCCTTAAATTTAGCTAACTTATACTAATTTGCTTTCCCAACTGCACCGTGTCATGTTTTTTTTTATTTTCAGAAATGTTATTTTCCTGATTTTTCCTTGTCCGGTCAGAAGTGACACGTGACATTGAGGTTAAATTATACACTTTTGACAAATTCGGAGGGTTAATTTGAGGAAATAAGTGTAATACAGGGGTTGTTGATGAATTTGTCCGTTAACAAACATGAAAAATATGAAGGCTAAACCGGTCATTGACCACGTAGACTGCTATGAGCTGGAACGGCTCATTTCACAGCTTGTTATTTGAATTGATTGTTGACATGCTTATATTTTGATTACACGTAAGCAGGTTCCACGGCCTGTCGGAATTCGATGAAAAGAAACGGAGCTGCAGAAGGCGCCTTTCAGACCACAACGCACGGCGGCGCAAGCCACAGCCCGAAACAGTCCAATTGAACCCTGGCCGGTTGTCATCGTCGTTGTACGGTAAAGTTTCCCGATTCACAAAACCAGAGCAATTAATTATCTGCATAAATAAAGAAAAGAGAAAAATAAGCATTTCTGATTGGTGTGCAGATGAGAGGCAGCAGATGGGCCATGTATGGAATAGGGCTCCGCTTGGTTTGACAATGGAAGGATCTTCTTCTTCTTCCACCAAATTCACGATCACAAAAGACTATGTTCTCAAGCCTGGAAAAGTAGGGCATCATCAACTCAACCAACTCTCCCCTTCGATTCCTCTTCATCATCATCATCATCATGATTCCAAGAGCTTGTTGCCTTTCAAACCCAAAGTCAACTCTGCTGAGGTTCTCAGTCAAGGTTTGTACTTGTTATATCATTCGCTAGAGGCTTGAGCTAGGTAGCATGAAAACGAAGCTTTTTCTGTCCGAAACTGAGACGGAACGTGAAAAATGTCATTAGTTTTCGTGCTATCTAGGGATTAAGCATTGTTATTCCTTATTCGAGATATTCCCTCAGATTTTATAGCTGTCCGTCAAGTCAAAATATTAAAAACCAAAACAGTAGTTCATTTTAAAATTTCACGATTCTTTTCCATTTTTTCTCCGTGTATACAGCTTATTCACTCTGATATTTTCATATTATTAAATACACAACTTTTAAGACGTTAAAGATAGATTAATATTTGCATGCCCTTATTTGTTTTATTAAAAAGTGTGAAATGTGTAGTCGACTACTGAAAAAACAAAGGTAATACATTTTTTGGGTGATTTAGGTCGTTGTTCACATGTTAAGAGCAGTGTTTTAAAAGGCGCTAGACTCTAGTCGGGCGGCTAGAACCTCTGAGGGCCTATGTGGAGATTAATCGAGATCTTGGAGGGAACTAGGCGGATTAATTTTTTAAAATATATAATATTTATTAATGAAATAAAATAATAAATTTAACTAACACATAAATTTTTATATACTTATATTAAAAATTCATATAGTAACATTTTTCTAGGCTTTGGCGATAATTTTCTAGGGTTTGGCAATACTTTTCCGGTCTTTGACGACGCTTTTCTAAATTTTGACGACACTTTCCTCCTTAACCGACCGATTATATAAAATCGGGGTGGTGTTCTAAAATCCCCGCCTAGGCGCCGGCGCCACCTTTTAAAATAGTGATTAAGAGTCAGTTTGTGATTGTTTTTTCATGTTGTCCCGAAAAGTTCCATTTTTCAATTTAATTAGCTTGTTTTTCGAGACAACAAATACGAAAACCAATTCCAAATATGATCATACTGTGTTGCAGGTATAGAAGAATCAATGATGTCAACAAGCGTGGACGCAACGCAAGATCTCCATCGTGCTCTCTCTCTTCTGTCAACCAATTCTTGGCCTTCACCGTCTCATCCTAGACCGGGCTCCCATTCTGCCCTGCCCCAGGCCCAGGCCCAGGCCCAGGCCCAGGCCCAGGCCCAGCTGCAAAGTATCCCACAAGGCGTGCCTATTTCTTCCGCTGATTACTGGAGAAGTGAACAACAACATTCTCACAACGACGAAAGCAACAATTACTTCCAAGAATTCCAGCTGCTAAGATCTCCTTATGATTCCGACTTCTACTCTAGTCACTTAAATTGACTTCTTGGTAATTCAATACTCATTTTCATCCTGTCAACTTCACTCTCTAGATTTGTCTCTTGAATTAACCATTGAGATTTGACTTTAATTATTTGTAAGATCCACGATGCAGTAAATCTTAACCATTAAAATTCAATAAATGATTGAGATTAACTAAATTTTACAACCTTACCATTTATCAAATTTAGATTCAGAGAAATCCTAATTGATTTTTTTATGTCATATTTGTCCAATATACTCAAAAAATGTAAGTTAAAATTTCTCATGTCCTTCAGGAGAACCAACATGAAACTTGAAAGTATACTTTATTTTAGAATTGTTTCTCTAAAGTTTTGATTTTTTTTTTCAGGACATGCTGATTAAGGATTCAAAATGGCTCTTAAACAAAGTGAATGCTGAGGTTAAGCATTTTCGAATTAGTTTACCATGTCGATGTTATTATAATAAAACTGGAACTTGTTATGAAGGGACCGTACCGTGAACCATTAATGTTGGGTCCCTTTGGTCTTGTGTTTATGTAAAGATGCTGAAGCTCTATAGCACTGACTGTTAATGTTAGATTATTTGTGTAAACTTACATTGACATCAATTTGGTTTCTTGTTCAGCCATTTAAAAAAATCTACTCAAAGGGTGCTAGTACAAGGATCGTTTGTTTAGCAATATGTGCACACGACGGAGCAAAGCAATATTTTTTTCTAAATTTTATAATTTTAAAATACATAACTTTTTTAATTAATTATGTTAGAAACTTTTCAATAATTTTGTGCCTTCAGAAATTACATGAGAAAGCCAAAACTTATGGCTCCTACCTCATGGATGAATATATAAGAATTCTCTCGTATGAAATCAACAATTTTTTTGTCAAATGTATATGCTTTGTACATTTTTGAATGATCAATTAGCAGACTTTTCATCAATTAAAGACTTTTCAACAGTTTTATTTCCATGGTCGCTAGGTTAGGTTTTCTCCAGTGGACTAAGCCATTTGTATTTTGCATTGTTGCGATTTTCGGTCCGATAATATAAAAAACAACGAAGAAATCGAAATTACACTTATACTCTTTTCTTTTCAACTAACAAGTAGTATTGAACTGAAAATAAGCTAAGAAACACAAGGCTTTAAAAGATTAGATTTTAATATTATGAAACAGGAAAATATATAACCATAAATTTATTGGTATAAAAAAAGTAAACAAATAATATTATCCATAATATTATAAAATTTCATATCTATATCATTTTTCATGGTAAGAACATCTCTTCTAACAACAGCAAGTCTCCTTAATGCAAAACACCGTACCTTTAACACATGTTAGACAATAACAAACGAAAAAAACGTTAAATTCTCAACAATTACATAAACAACCCAAATGAAATGTATACATCCATGACATAGCGAATAAACTAGAAAGAGTATGCCTGGCTTCCGGCATGCCATCAACAAAAACAATCCTCGATCGAATACGGAGTGTTTAGTTTGTGGCATGCAGGGAGCCAGGCATAACTCCGATTTTTTACCTTTTTGTTTCAAGCCCGAGTTTCGTGTTGATCGAAAAACGGATTGGAGGGTAATATTTCAACCCGGCTCAAACTCAGTAAACAAGTATGGTTACTTTGTTATTTATAGATGAAGCTAGAGAGAGAAAGATGTGAAAACTAAGAGAGAAGTCTTATATAATGTTTTAGGGTGAAGTGACAATTGATAGCCAATGTGTGTGTTTATATATACAGAAAATTGAGGAGTAATATTTGGAAATTTGAGAGAGGAGATTTTTATTGCCATATTACATATTTCCAACAGATTAATTGCCAAAATTAGAAAATTATATTGATATTCTCAATTGACATTCATATAAATTAAATTAGACAATTTAGCCAAACTATATTTTATAATTTTTAATTGATGTGATTTAATATTATTATGCATTGAACTGTTTACTGCATCCAGATTAGTCGGCAACTAGTGTCATTTTTGAATAAAAAAAATATTTTCGTGGATGTTTAATACTTACCAATAATTCTATATTGACACCAGCTGTTTGACACCTGTTGACACTATGCAATCTCCACCATCCATCTTATTTTCATCTTATGGTGGTGATCTAACAACCCAAAGATGGATGGTGAAGATTGTAAAGTGCAAATGCGTGTCAAATAAACTGATCTCAATATAGAATTGCGGAATAATTAATACAAACAAACTACTGTGGCATGTAACTGTTTCCTTTTTTTTTATTAATCACATGGAAAGGAATACTATAAGTAAAATTTGATATTTCTATTATTTTAAATCACTATGCATAACTAATTTTCTTTCACAAAAAAACGTTTTTTTAATTAAACACTTTTTTTAAAAAAAATATTATGTACGTATTGAGAGTTTAATTCATAATAAATATGATGGTAACAAATAATAATAACTATTACACCCCTATCAGCAAAGAACAAAAAACATGTACACAAGCTATTCATAGTTAAATATATTTTTATCTTTGTTGTTAAATGTTATATTAAATATAAAATACGGCACGATCCAACATCAAACATTGATCAACTGATCCGATTATAACGGTTTATATTATATTTGATTGAACGGGAAAATGAAATTTTTTTTTGAAAAAGGTAAATTATCTGAAAAGATAACTGTATTAAGATGTATTTTCTTTTTCTTTTACATAATATTTTACCAAGCATAGCTTCAATGAATTAATTCATTGGTATTTGCAAATTATTTGAATGGATTTTTTTACCTTTTAAAATTCTCGTTGAAAAAGACGTATACCCAGCTAATAAGTAACTGTTAAAGGTTCAAATTTAAAAAAAAAAGAGAAGATTTCTGAGATTTGATTCAGTGAAATTTGACTCCAATCTGTAAATTTCTTAATTTCATTTTTCTAATTATTCGTCCAATTAAATATAATATTCACTTGAAAAAGCAAAACGAATTATTGAGATTCTGAATTTCGTTACCTTTACCAATAATCCAATAATAAATTTCAATTGGATCCCATTGGGGTTTCCAAGTTTGTGAATCCTTGAATAATTGGTAATGATGATTCATCAGCTTAGCATTTTACTTAGCACAATAGTTGTAACTTGTTATCCTTTTTGTATGCGGAATATACAGAGGTTTTCATTCTTTTTCATTCTCATTTTTATTTTCCTTCGATCAATGCCGAAGAAGACAAATTGAGCTTGTATTTCGCATATTGAAAAGCTATAAATCTTCGTTAAAAAATGGTAGAATAACCTGATATTTCACGAGTAAAATTCGGAATCAAAGACATTTTCAATAGTCAACTGCAAATTTAATCGTCAAATAACTAAAGAGCTAAAAATTCATGGAATGTATATACATGTGTGTGTGTGTATACATGTTTTATATATCTACTATATATTTTTATTTGTTATCTTCTTCTCCCAAATTGTTTGAACACATCTGTTATATACCTACCATATATCTAAAAAGTGAAGAAGAAAACTTGAAACACTTTTTACATAATAATGTAAAATTAAAATTTGCAGAAGATTTTTTATAATTTCATATAAATTTTGATGAAATTTATATATTGCACCTTGAACTTATACCTAAAAACCCCTACATTAAATTTAGTTTACCATTTTATAATTATATGCAAAATTTATGTGCCATACATGATGTTACCCAGCTATTCAGTGTCTAACAAAACAAAACATAAAGTTAATTTTCTTATAAAAAAGCAATCAAATGAGTTGAACTAATAAAAATAAGATTATTGCTCAAGTCTGTTTAATGCTTTGTGACAAATGTCTTAGTATAATTGATATGAAATTGTGATCCTAAAAAATCACTGGTTCGAGTCCACATTTTAGTGGAATGAGATTTTTCTTTTGCCAATTCTTAAATTGTTTTGTCTTTTTATTATACCCATGTAGAAGCTGGTTCAATAATACATTTGTGAAAAGAGCTATTTCCCCTTTCAGAAAGGTGCATTATTTAAAAAGAGCAGCTTTTTTCTTTCAAATTTCAATCAAATTCAAAGGAACAAAGTGCTTTCAATTGGATTCGTTAAAGGGTGAATTGAATAAATTCTCGAGACACTTATGTAAGAGTAAGAGATATTGAAATATGCATTCGAAAACTTAATGGAGCAATGATTTATCAAAAATCCAAAAAGCCATAACAAACATCATTCTCATGTAACCGAAATAGTTGCCAAAAAAAACACTAGGACAAGATATAAAAACTCACCTTAAGGTATACAGGAAAGAGCAAAATTAATCCAAACATGCTAAATGAAACAATTGATGACCTAAAATTTCCACCTAAGATCAATTATAACCCATAACTGTCTAAAACTTTCCATTTCTTAATATCTCATTCACATTAGGATGCATCCACAGATTTTCATCACTAAACCAACTTAATTTGTACCAAATCCATATGAAAATTGAAAATATTAAATGTGACACATAAAGAAAGCAACTACTAGAGTGGAAAATAAAATTCATTATAGATTCGAAGGAACCAGGCACTTGTATAATAAGGCTTAACAAAATCGACACACAAACATAAAGTGTGTTAGTCAAGAGCTTAATTGGTCTTCAAAGGCAAGGTTAAACCTCAAACGAACCATCGATAAATATAGTTGTAAGCATGATGCTGTACGCTATACTTGCAAGTTAAGCATATAGTTTCTCAGTTAATTGATAAATGATAATGTAACACTAAAGTACCCAAAAATAATCAAACTAAAATTTGTTCATCGGGATGACTAACGACTTCAAAAACACCGGTTTCGGCATAAAACTCATCGTAAAAGCCTTTCGTGCAGGTAATAAATTAATATCATTTATTTAGGGCTGACTTCTAGTTTTGAAATGAAAAACAACACCAAATGGGTAAAATTGTAAAAACCACAACTATAAGACCCATATTTACCAGAACTCAGACCCATCTGCTGCAAAAGTAGTCACTGAACCAATAGACACAAACATAGTATACCCCACTACAGTAGTTGAGTTGATGACCGAGTTACAATCCTATATATTAAGAAACCGAACCGATCTGTTAGTTGCTTTAACAAACAAGCTGATAGACACATTATGCTTTCAATAATCCATAAGAGACCATAAAATCAATGCAAGTAATACAACAACTTGGAAGACAAGACATCGAGTAACTTGACAACGGCAGCAACACGAGAAGGACAAGACTGACTTTTCAGACACCCGTATTGAGCAATGCTGGACGACAACCATGGACCTTCTCAAACCCCATACATGTCCTACAACTCACTGGAACATAACAGTAGACAACAGGAAATCAATGACTGCCAACACAAAAGACTTAATCGCCCTCACTATAAACATCTTTCTAGAAATTGCTCGTTGAGTTTGTCAAGGGTACATACGTAATTAAACACAACAGTTTCAAACAACACATATTTACATAACAAACCTGATCATTCTCATCTGCTGCTGCTGCTGAAGGGGACTCCTTTGACTCAGCAGGTTTTTCAACCCCGCAATTCGGTCTATTGCATTTGGATCGGAATGGATAGTTGATGTTATTACATTTCTCGCACTTCCAGCTTCCCTCAGGCATATTTTCTTCTGTAATGCAGGAAATGGGTACATAAGCATCCAAATCATACATGAAGCTCACAAAGAAACTCACTTTTCAGGGTGACTTACTGGTTCTTTTCTCATTCTTTGCAGGCTGCAAGAAAAAAAGTATTTTCACAATTTAGACAAACTGCACTGATAAAATAAATCAACTAGCTAAAAAAAAGCATGTATAACTAATCATATAGTTTGGCAATGTTATCATGCTGTGTCCTTTGAACTGAAGGGCCAAGGACAGTTCAGTTTTAGATAAAGAAAATAAATCCATGAACTATTTGCAAGTAATATTTAGGATGTTATATAAAAGGCAGAGCAAACCTGGGTTCCGGGCTTTGGTGTACTGCATTTCCTCATGTTACAAATAGTTCTAAAGGAAAAGTTGATATTTCCACATTTTGGACATGTCCAGTCATTATCACGTGAGGCATCTGCATGTATTCAAGGAGACAAAGACTATTAGTTAAAAAATACATAGATACTTTAGTATATAGCTCATATACAAACTACCCAAATAACCAACCTGCACTCTTTTTCAGAGATTTATCATCAGGGAAGAAACCAGGCCTCGGTCCCTAGCCAAGAGAAGATAAATAAATTAAGTACTAAATTTGAGAGGTGAATCCAATAAATCACCCAAGTCTAGATAAGAATAAAATATCGACTCCAGGAAAATTTTGTTCATTTAATGATAAAAATTACTCAATTATAAAACAAAAAAATATGCTTGCGGTACGGAAACTGAGAAAATTTACTGATCACAAAAATTTATGGCTGTTATCATCAACTACCAACTAATCAAATTACACAATATTCTAATGCGTACAATATGCCAAAAAAACTGAACTGAATGCATCATTGCATCTTTGTTTTGAAATTTAAATAAAAATGCCTGAATTATCACTAGACATACCATGGAAGCAGGGCTGATTGGCATGCCCAATCCATACCGGTCTATCAAGGGTGGCATACCATACATCCCCCCTGACAAAGAAGAGTACAAGGCATCAGTTCATAACAAGAAAAAAAAAACCCAAACTGTTCAGAGTGTGTTGTATAAAATACAAAGTTACAAACAGAGACCCAAAGGGAAAGATTGTGTATATTGCTTTGACTGGAAAATTTTGAGATGATAAATCAGTAATGACAATACAGATAGATAAAGTTGGGCAGAAAAAATCCAGATATAACATTATTACCAAAACAAAATCATTAAGAAACATAAGGAGGCAGCTGACAAAAGAATTTTAAAGTTTGGTTAAAAACGCGCAAAGACATTAACATAAAAGGAAAGGGAAAAACGGAACCATTTCCCATCATGGAGCCACCAGAGTAAGGAGGCGGTGCAGAGATGTGCAACGGCCTAAAAGGACTTCCAGAAGAAAGGCGGTTGGCGTAGTTATAATGATAAGCTGAGCCACCAGAGAATGGTACTTCATAGGGAGGAACTGAAGATCCATTGAAATGTGAGGATGCATATGGTGGTACACCCGCATACATTGGAGAAGGTGCACCTGGACCTACATAAGGGGCTGAAGATGTGAAATTTTGAAGAGGTTGAACTGGCTTAGGAGCAGATTTCTGTTGGAAAGAGACAATGGAACAACTATGAATCCTAAATCCCAGATTAGGCAACTAAAACGCATACAAAAACATAAGAAAAATGAGTGCACAGAGATAAGTAGAAAACACACTAAATTCATCAACGTAGATTCTATATTTACAGAGGAAAACAACAATGTGAATAAGCATGGATTGATCTTTCATTTAACAATCCATGCTCTCAAATTGACGCACCATAACGATGCACTGAAAGCAGCTTATTGCCACAGTATATGCTGATTTTATCATGTTTGGTTCTTGAAATTCAAGAATGGACTCAACAAAGTGCTCATATTAACTTATAGGAAATAACTCATGCATGTATTATTATCCTAGATGGCTAGACAATCAATAATGTTCCTTGTATCCAAATTTTTTTAAGAGACACTAAAGAATCTCTTCAAATCCAGACAAATTCTGAAAAAAAATCTCCATATATAGCGAAAAAGTTCATTAACTTACTAAGTTATGAGCAGCAGGCCTGGGTTGGGTGCAATTACGCATATTGCAAGTAGTCCTGAATGAAAAATTGACATTGCCACAACTTGGACATGTCCAATCATCTTCCCTGCCACTACCTACAGGCGAAAAAAGTGATAAACACGAGTCAAATTCCAACATTGTACTAATTATTCAGTAACTAATTGGTCTTATTCTATCTCACAAAACTCCATCCCTAATCTCAAAATTTCAAACCCCAAAACTGGAACCAAAGCTCTACAACGCCTATTTAGGTAAAACTGCCAATCATATGCTACTTTATATCTGAGTCTAATGAAAGAAAACGACATAAATACCGTCAATTCTAGCCCTCTTGGCTGCGGAAGAGTTTCTGTTATCGGCCTGAACATAAATAATCAAACTTTCTCGTTAATTCGCCAACCACACAAAATAAACACGCAAAACCTTAGATACAAATATAATCACAAATTGATCATACTTTCTGAGACAAATCCAGCTAAATTCTAGAATGGTGAAAAAACAGACCAAAATTGATGGGTGATCTAAGGTTTTTTCTTACCACAGAAAAAAAGTAAAAAGACAAAAATTGAATTCGAGATAGAGTACCTGAGACATTGCGTTAACAATATTGTGCGGGAATTAAGGGGAAAATGTAATCTTCTTATAGATTGAATACCTTCTTCTTGCCCGAAAATCGAATACAGTAACTCGCAGCAGAGAAAGGTTCGATTGTTTTTAAATCCCCTGTGTTTGCGTGCCAGTTTTCCTACATACCAACTGCATGCCGCGCACCGTTTAGGAGTTCTGATCGTTTGGTTTAAGTATTGAAACTCAAGCCAGCCCGGCCCACATAATAATTACAACAACAATAATCATATTAAAAAAAGTTTATAACGTTGAAATTATCAACTTTTTAAACTTTAGCATACGATAATTTTGTGACCTATATAATACAATTATTTGTGATTTTTTTTGTTATAAATATCTTTTAATACTTAATATTATACTATATTATAAAAAAATATTAACGCTCATGTACCGCATTTAATGTTTTTATTTTATAAAGATCTGATCCGAACCATTTTTTAAAAGATGGATCCGGACTTGGGCTACTCTCTTTTACCTAGGCCTAACTAAAGACCACGGCCGGTCCACACCTGGGTGTAGACCTATAACCAGGGATGTCAACGGGGCTTGTTCGGTATGGGTGGTGCAATCCCGTTCCGAATCTAATGTTTTTCAGGTGTGTGTTCGGGGATTTCCCGTTTAGTGTTTTGGGTTTTTTTCACATCCATTCGCGCAAATACCTATGGGTTTCGGGTAATTCCTATCCAATAATAAAATTTCACTGCTTAAAATTTTATATATACAAACATTGTTCATTTCCATATTAAAGAAGTAAAATGTAACTAGTGAAAAAGTTATTATTTAAAATAATATTTTAAGTACCCACTAGCTAATATAGTTGATATTTTTCTTATGAAAAATAGATGATACTATCATTTACATCCCTTTGTAATGTGATAAATAGCCTGATCTTTTTATTCCATTTCCAAATAATTATTTTTAACTATTATGTTCCTTCCATTTCTTTATATTGCTTGCTCAGGTAATCAATTTGAGGAACTATTTTTAAAACTTAAATTTAGATTGCTTTAATTATTTATATTATGCATTTCTCGTAGCTTATTGAAAAACCGTCGTTATTAAGCAACAAATCTTTACATGTACTAAACAGATACAACCAGACATAAAATGGAGGCGTGATTATCACTAAGTTGAGTTTTATATGCTAATTACATACATTGTCCTCCGAACTTGGTACAAAAAGTCATGTGTCACACTCAAATTTTAAATGTTACAGTTCACCCCCTAAAATTGGCAAAATTGATACATTTTGCCCCTTAATGTCATGTATCATTTTCTGGTTAATTTGACTTTTTAAAAATACTAAATTTTTGAGTTTATGTATCATTTTTGCCAACTTGAGGGAGTCAAATGTAACACTTAAAAGTTGAGTGTGACACATGACTTTTTATGCCAAGTTTGAGGGGATAATTCATGCATTTACCGAGCTTTATACCGTATGTATGTATGTATGTACTTATGTATGTATATACATATATACGTACATATACATATATATAAATGTATGTATGTATGTATGTATATGTATATGTATATGTATATATATGTGTGTGTATACATACATACATATACATATGTATATGTATATGCATATATATTTATATGTATATATATGTATACATACATATGTATATGTATATATATATATGTGTGTGTGTGTATACATACATATGTATATGTATATATATGTATGAGTGTGTGTGTGTTGTG
>CATIWQ010408656.1:0-10498 GCA_949673415.1 Euphorbia schlechtendalii | reverse complement strand
AATAGCTTTAGACATGCCACAAAAAAAGTTGACTTTGTTATAAATTTTTTGCAACCAAATCTGTAACATTTCTTGCTTGAACAGTGTTTTGTTGATTACTTTCAAAGAAGGCCCTGCTTTGCCTGTTCTTGATGAAATGGTTGCTGATGTAATAAATAAATGTGATTCTATGAGTTTTTGTGTATGTGTAATTAATAAATGGCATTAGAGGGTCTCCCTTCAATCCAATTATACAGGAATTACGTATCAATAATGAAATAACATTTTTACCCTATATCATAGTATTTAGGATGGTTCTTTGAACATAACCGTCCTTATTGCTTTTTACGGACGGTTCTGTTAAAAGAATCATCCCTATTACATAGTATTTAGGACGGTTCTTTCAACAGAACCGTCCGTATTGCTTTTTACCCTTTGTACTAATAATAGCATTCCGGACGGTTCTCTACTAAGAACCGTCCTTATTGTTCCTTATTCCGGATGGTTCTCTACTAAGAACCGTCCGTATTGCTCTTATTCCGGACGGTTCTAAACCGTCATCATTTGTGCCTGACTAATAGCGTCGCGGCTTGTGCGGATGGTTCAAAACCGTCCGGAATAGCCCAAAAGAACCGTCCCGAAAAGCCCATTCTGCACTAGTGTATGATTATCTTCCAAAACATTTAATTCAAGATTCATTGTTTGCACCCACTTACCATGTAAAGCACCTTCCTTATAATTCATTAGCTCCTTTTCCTGGACAATTAGTGTTCCACCAAAGAAACTTGACTAACATAATCAGTCATCCAAGCTGGGGAATTCTGTGTCCAGTGGACCTTCTCAGTGTTGATTCTCTCACAGATTTCTGCAAAACAAGAGTAGTCATATCTGTAGACTTTGAAACTGCAGGAGAAACTTACATATCTTGTGAAAAAAGTTTCAACAGCTTTGGAATCTTAATTCAATGGAGAGAAAAGTTGAAAATACGAAGTATGGAAATTACAGTTACTAGTATTTAGAGCTCTGTATGAGCTTATATAGTGAAGGGTGATAACTGTGAAATGAAGTGTACTAAACTAGATATTTCTAACTAGGACTAATCCATAACAGAATCTGTAACAAACTATCTTGGTGAGGTGATTCTCTGCTTGTTGCACAATAAGGAACGCTAGATCTTGTTTTTGGCTGTGTTACTCTGGTGCTGACGGACCTTAACATGATAACATGTGCCGGAGCTTATGGACTGCATAACTGTTAATGTTTGAACCAATAAGCCTACATTCATGTGGCTATTGGCTACAATAGCAGCTAGAAGCCTAGAACAACACAGATTTACTTGAAAATCTTTTAAAGATAGTTGCATCTTGCAACACACATGTTTTTTTGTTGACATTTATTTCCGTTATTAATTTAATCTATTTTAGAAATTATTTATAAATCGAAGTAAAGAAGGGTGAATAGTATATAATTGTCAAAGAAAGGAATTTAGATAAAAATAATCAACGTTCATGCGAACAACTTTATTTGTTCGACATAATACAATAGTAAGTATATGATGCAAAGAGTTATCGGTAATTTACATTATTGACTCACAAGTGTATATTTATAAAGTGAAAAAGAGATGCGTTTAAACTAAATTATCTATGAGTAATTATATTGTGTGACAAAACTTTATTAAATAACATGGACACGAAATGCGTAGAGGAAAAATGGTTATAGATTCATGCAAAAAGGAAATAAAAAAGAGGAAGGGTCATCGGCTAAATTTAAATTTACATTATTGACTCACAAGTGTATATTTATAAATTGATAAAGAGATGTGCGTAAACTAAATTATCTATAAATAATTATATTATGTGACGAAACTTTATTAAAAAACATGGACACGAAATAAGTAGAGTAAAAAATGGTTATAAATTCATGCGAAAAGGAATTAAAAAGAGGAAGACGTTTATGATTGTAAAGTCTATTTCCACAAAATAATAAATTTGAAATGTAGTGAAGCAATTAGACAAAATAATAGACTTTTGAACAAAACCTACGAAAAAGGTAAGTGGCCACGTTCTCTTTGTACGACAAGAGACCCTAATTGTCCATTCCCAATAGCACCACCTACTTTTAACTAAAGTTATGGCTTATATTCATTCTACGGCAAATTCATTTTTATTTAATAATAGATAATAAATTTATAATTACCTTGAGTTTGATCCAAAATATCCAGAATCTCTATTTCAAATATCATGCAATTTTGAGGTTTTAGTTCAATATTTATTTAAATTTTTAAATTTATAAATTATTTTGAAATAATTAAATTTCGATTCAGCTCTAAATAATAAGTTGAAAATTACAGAGTCTCGGACATTTTTTTTTGCAAGATTTCGAGCTTTAAACTGACCTCTTCGTGCATACAAATTCCACAAAGTAAACCACTTAAATACATAGTATAATAATAATAATAATAATAATAATAATAATAATAATAAAGTATAATTGTGTTTTTATTATGTCATTGTTGTTTACTTTCACATGCCTTATATTTGTATTAGTTGTCTTCTTATTATTCTCGTGGAGAAAATATGTCCACAAAAAATAGAGCTAAATTAATTCATTGGTTAATGTTCAATCGTGGGAAAAAAATTTGAAGTTAACAAAATGGTAAGCAATTTGGTGTCACTTAAGTAAAATTATCGAGTTTGAATCTCGTGAATGTAAAAAAAATTTCACCGGGGGGCTCACCATTATAGTCATGGGATATGGATGTAGTTGAGGAAAGGTTTCGGTAAAGCAAATGGATAATAAAAAAAATTACTCACTCCATTTCAAAATAACAGTCACTTTTAGGTTGTTTACCAATACCAAGACAATATTAATTAAAGCAATAAAAATATTTATTTACCCCATGATTTTTGTTAATTTGAAAATTGATTAGATGCTTTATTTCTTTTGTCATTTTCAATGTGCATAAATAAGGGTAAAATGGATAAAATTTTTAAAAATATGCATTAAAATTCTAAAATTACAGTTATTTTGATATTTTTCTAAAATTCTAAAATCACAATTATTTTGAAATGTAAGGAGTAAAATTTATATTTCTTTAAAAGCCATTATTAATTAAATCGATAGTTACATGTGAACATAACTAATTGACGCGCCAAGTGGTTGATCTAATTACAAGTTACATGCATAAAATTGTACATCATCTAAAAATAACACATGTGAATTTAATTGATTTTAAAACAGTTTTGATTAGTACGCTTGATAAGAAAAATACAATTTGAACCAAGTTTCCAAATTATAGTTACATTATAGCTCCCCATAAAACAATTTGAACTTTTTTTATTAATTAGAACTCATCGAAAAAAATATATGATATTGTTTATTGGTTACGCAAATCATATTTTGCACATTTGAGATTTTGAAAGGGCAATTAAAAATGAAATGTTATTATTTCAATTTATAATATATTTTTCTTGATTATGTGTACTATAAATTATTATAATGCAGATTTATTTGTTTAAGAACAAACATATACAATAAATATGATTGGCTACGCTGCACAATTTAAGATTTTGAAGGGTCAAGTAAAGAAAAAAAAAAGCCTAAATTCATGTGGAAGTTGAAACCGTTTATTTTGATTTCAAATTTCTAAATATTTTGCGGAAGATGTAATAAAATCACAAACTAGGAAATTAATAATTTGAAATTATATTAAAAGATTCTGTGAATCTTTTCCTTGCATGAGTGATAAGTGTGGCATGAAACTACTTTTTATTATTATTTTAATAGTTTATCAGACATTTGTCACTATGTAAAAGAAAATTCTAAAAAACCTAATTTCTAATATAACTTCCCAACAAATTGAGTGTATCAGTTCTCCGTTTATTGACCATTGACTTTCACGATGTTCCATACTTCCTTTGATTTTTTCTACTTGTCATTTTAGTCAAAATTTGAAGACTCGTTGTATTAGTCGTTCTCAAAATTTTCTGTATATTGTCCAACATTTTTTCAAATATAACCTTATCTATTTATATGTTTTTTCTAGATAAAAGTTTAAATTAGATACATTAACTTAAAATAAATATAAGAATAAACTAGAATTTTCAAACCCTTAATCAATTAAGTTCTTAATATATGTGAAATGTGCGAAAGGGCAAGTAAAAAAACCGGAGGACATATCAACATATAAACTCACACTCCATGTATTTAACATGAATCAATGGATGGTATGGAATATATATTTTTATATATATGTCAAATGTATCATTAACTTCCTTACCTATGACACTTTCATATACTATCCCTTAACTCCCTCACTTATGACACTTCCACCCCTTGACATTTGTAAGGGTCCGTGTAGCTCCATCATCTTAAAAAAATACATAGCTTCCTCATCTTTTAAAAAGTGAATAACTCAACTCCCTTTGACCCATAGTGCGTGTGTCACATTCGCACTGATGTGTCATCCATCCAAAATCCAGTTAAGATTTGAAAAGTCAAATCAATAATAACATGACACGTGACACTAGTTGTAAAAGTTACAAAAAAATCCCTAAAAAATTTCATTATAACTCTTTTATTATTCATATTTGATTTTTCTATCATCTTCTTCGTAAATCTTTTTTTTTTCTCAAAACCAAATCAAAACAAAAACTTCACCATCAAAGACCTTAAAAAAATTAGTAAATAATTGTGGTTTTCGGATTTCAATGTACCTTTTTAAATATTCAGTCTGTTTTAGCCTTATTTCATTCATATTGAAAATGATAAAAAAATAAAGTATCCAGTTAACTTTCAAATTAACAAAAATCATACGGGTAAATAAATATTTTTATTGCTTTAATTAATATGACCTTGGTATTAACAAACAAACTTAAAGTGATAATTATTTTGCAATGTTATTAAAACTGTACTGGACATTATACCGGTGAACTTACTGGTACGCGGTATATCGGTATTATCGGGTTCAACTAGTGGTATTACCAGATTAGTAATTTTTTTATATCAACAAAATTTAAGTAACATAAATTTATGCAAAGATAAAAATAATTAAGGAAAAAATAAAAAATAATTATAATGTATTAAATTTTTACCAAAAGAATGGAAAATGTATTTGGATATTTGCACGTGACATTAACTACAATAATTACAATAAAGGATTTAAAATGTAAAGATAATTATTATTAATTAAGAAATAAATGTGTCAAGTTATTAATCCTTTTCCATGTTAAAATTACATCTTGTACTGCAAATTAATTAAAGTAAATCAAGGAAAAAAGATTAACTACTATATATCTCGTATTTCTTTCTGATTTTTTCCTACTTTAAAATGTATTTTTCTATATTTATTATCTCTTGAAATTTCCTCTTTCTACTTCTAATGTGAAGACCAGCAGTTTTTTCCGCCTTTAAAAAATGGTTCATCCACCTGATGATATTTTTGAACTCCCATCTCATTTCCAATCTTTAATTCCAATATTTTTTCCAATCAAGTATCTCATTTCCTCTCTCCATTTCTATGGTATGTATTCGTTATCATCATTCCCTCCTCTTCTTCCATTATTTTCAATGCACCTCTTCATAGATCCAAACAAGAATCATCCTCTTTGTGTTCATGGATGAAAAGAGAATTTTAATATTCAACATGAAAGTATAAACCGGGTATTGACCGGTATGAGATTTACCGATTTTTCACCGGTTCAAACCGGTTTAATGCGGTTTTCTAATAAACCGAAATTTTTCATCAAACCGTCCGGACCTTTGGCCTCCAGTTCTCAGTAAAACCGGTCGAACTGGCCGGTCCGGTTTTGATAACAATGTTATTTTGAAATGAAGAGAGTAAAATTTTTACAAGTTAGTATGAATGAACGGTAATTTTATATTGGCACCAGTTGTTTGACACCCGTTGACACTATGCAATCTCCACCATCCATCTTATTTTCATCTTATGGTGGAGATCTAAATACCCAAAGATGAATGATGGAGAGTGTAAAGTGTAAATGGATGTCAAACAAGCTGGTGTCAATATAAAATAACCGATGAACGAATAGACCAACATTTAATTCCTTTTGTTTTTTGTTTTATTGCAAAAAAAAAAAGAAACGAAATAAATTCATAGGTTAGAAATGGTAATGGAATTTTTCTGGATAAATCATGAATTTTCTTGGAAAATTTTTGTGGAAAGCAAATTAAATCACAAGATATTCACGAAACGTAACACACACTGCTTCTCTAAGTCCTTTGACGATGTAGTGATGAAACTTAAACCAAAGAATCGTTGAAAATCTCATCTATTCGGTGAAATCTTTTTGCAAAAAACCAAGAAATTTTTAGAAAAATACAAGGAAGAAGAAGAAGAAAAAGTTAACACTCTGTCATTTGGTTAACCTGTGCCATGTCAGCTACTACATAGAAAAAAATGACTTATTTGTTGCACATTTTAGAAGATGATGGAACCGCATAATTCCTTGCAAAGGATAGGGAGCATTAGGTGAAAGATTCTTAAGTGGGGAAACCAATGATATATTTGAATTTTTATATATAAATATTAATTTTTTAAAAAACAGGGTAAGGAACGCATTATTTTTCAAATTCGTGTTGAAATGTGTGTCGATCGAAACCAATTGGAAATGATACTGAATTTTGATAAACAGTTACACGCTGGCTATTTTACTAGGCATTGTTATTTCAAAACACATTTTTTTTCTTTTTATTCAATTTCTTAGATTCTCCCTAATTTTCTATATTATGAAACCTTTTAGTTGGCACGTGAAAACAAACGAGTAATTGTGTCAAACGAAAAGATTGATCCATATAATTTAACTTCTATTTGTTATTACTAGATAACGGATTCTAACTACATAGAATAGTAGAATGTTTGCAAATATACATAAAATGTAGACACGATGATATGGTTGAGCATGTAGGACAACAATGAATTGTTTCCCTGTTAATTGCCTAAATTGGTATTGGTATGTGATAGTATTTGTTTTTTTCAAAATAACAAATATTTTCATTGGGATGATTTTACTTTGAAACCTTCGTAGTTGAGTCTGGCTTAGTCATGATCCTTCTTTATACATTGACATGGGAAATTGGTATCATACCCTTTTTTAATTTATTAGCCAATTGCTATTTTATCCGTTGTTTTCTTTTGGAATGACTCATTTTCATCCTGTCATATCCGAAAGGAAGCTTATTTCAACAATTTAATGAATATTGAAAAAATTTGATTTGGCAACTACCAAAATAAATTCAAATCACCTTAAAATCACAATAAATTGTTTAATCCAGATAAAAGGTAAAGATCGGGGTAAAATTACAAAAACACAAAATGAGACATAAACAATTTAATTTATAGAACTTAGAAATTTAAGAGGTTGATTTATTTCTATTAATCAAATCTATTTTAATTTAATGATTATTGTTGAATTTCTTATTTCAGAGGTTGCAGGTTTAAATCATCACATGAATAAGGTTGAGGTTTTTTTATATTAATATAAATGCAATTATAAAAAAAATTTTAAGAAAACGAAAGGGCATGTTTAGTTGTGGAAAAATAGAGCAGTTTTCCAGAAAATTTTTCTAGGAAAACTGAAAAATAGAAACTGTTGTTTAGTTGTAACATTTTTTAGTTTAAAAAATCGAAAAATAATTTTCTAATTTTTCCATTTTATGCCATGCAACAGAATACATTTTTTATGTTTTCTGAAATTTTCCAAACTGAATAAACACAATATTATTTAACTAGTACAAAAATTTATAATTTAATTTATTTTATACTAATATGCATAGTTGTATAATTACTTGTTAATAACTAACAAATGCATTTTTTATTGATATATTTTTAGTTTTTTAATTGAAAGAGGGGTTAAAAGAAAGAAATAGGCTAGGTTGCCAAACTTTATTGATACCCCTTAAATACTTGTATAATTTTATTTTATTAATGTTATTTTTGCTATTTACTTCATAAATTTTATTGCATATTTTTTACTTAATAAATCTAATTTATATATTTTTAATTAATCGTTTATGATTTTAAACTAATAAAGTCTAAATTTATCACTATTTAATAAAATTAAAAAATATAAATTATACATAACATGCTTTCTTTTTTAAAAATTTAAATAAAAGATAATTAAAAATGAAATCACTATGCTTTGTTAGAGTGACTATCACCATCGAAGAATTTAAGAAATGTGAGATTTTTTGTTCGAACACCACAAACAACAAAATTGGCAAAAATGCCACCTTATTTCTAATAAAAATGAAAATAAAACAAATTTTTAAAATTTAATTTTATACTCTAAAATTGTCAATTTTAAGTATATATCAAGTTATACATCAATTAACTCAAATTTATAATTGAACTAAAAGATTTTTAACATTAGTTTATAATTTATATTTGTTGTTTCTAATTAAATTTTTAATAATTTTCATGTCATTTGTAATATTTTTAACGATAAAATTCAAATATATCAATGATTTTTTAAAAAAATAAAAAATAAAAACACCTTTTTGATGTTTTCTAGAAATTTTCCAAACTGAATAAATACAATATTATTTAACCAGTACAAAATTTTATAATTTAATTTATTTTATACTAATATGCATAGTTATATAATTTTTTTTGAAAAACTGCATAGTTATATAATTACTTGTTAATAACTAACAAATGCATTTTTTATTGATATATTTTTAGTTTTTTTTAATTGAAAAAGTGATTAAAAGAAAGAAATAGGCTAGGTTGCCAAACTTTATTGACATTCCTTAAATACTTGTATAATTTTATTTTATTAGTTTTCTTATTTTGCTATTTACTTCATAAAATTTATTGCATATTTTTTAAGTAATAAATCTAATTTATATATTTTTAATTAATCGCTTATGATTTTGAACTAATAAAGTTTAAATTTATCACTATTTAATAAAATTAAAAAATATAAATTATACATAACATGCTTTCTTTTTTTTAAATTTAAATAAAAAATAACTAAAATTGAAATCACTATACTTTGGTAGAGTGACTATCACCATTGAAGAATTTAAGAAGTGTGAGATTTTGGATTCGAACATCACAATCAACAAAATTGGCAAAAATGCCACCTTATTTCTAATAAAAATGAAAATAAAACAAATTTTTAAAATTTAATTTCATACTCTAAAATTATCAATTTTAAGTATATATTAAGTTATGTATCAATTAACTCAAATTTATGATTGAACTAAAAGATTTTTAATATTAGTTTATAATTTATATTTGTTGTTTCTAATTAAATTTTTAATAATTTTCATGTCATTTGTAATATTTTTAACGATAAATTCAAATATATCAATGATTTTTTTAAAGAAAATAAAACACAGACATTAGAAAACTAAATAAACATGAGTGTGTTTTCAGTTTTTCAGTTTTCTATTTGAAAAATGAAAAACTGGAAAAATTGAGAAATGAAAAAAAACCAAAAATAGAAAATGAAAACAGTTTTCTGAAACTAAACATACCCAAAATGTTGTTATCTTAAATTTGAGAAACGTTTTCATTACAAAGCTCAATATCTTTTTGGGTAAGACGATGGCAAAAGCCAACAAAAAGCTGAATAATTGGAGTATAAAATCTGAGAATTACTATTTGGACATATGACTGATTATTATAATATAATATAATATATTCGATATATTAAAGTTTAATTTACTCCACTAGTATAAAAAAATACTTATGCCAATATTTGGTAAAATTTGATAGTTGTTTTTAAAAGGAGGTCAAGACTGTTGTTTAGTCGGGATGTTTTAGAACACCGTCATGAATTATACTAATCGGGCGGATCAAAGGTAATTAAATCGAAATGCGTTATCAAAAATCGGAAAAATATTACCAAATAAATCTCAGAAACGTGTTGTCAAATCTTAGAAAAGTGTTGTAAAACATAGAAAAATGATATTACATGAATTTTTAATTTATTATATAAAAATTTACGTGTTAATTATATTTATTATTTAAATTTAATAATAAATATTAAAAATTACTAATCTACCTTGTCCCTGGTTTTAATTGGAATAAGGGTACAAAAGAAAAGAAAAGAGGGGGAAAATAAATAAGCCAAAATTTGTACATGCCTTCTGACAACGAAATGGAGAAACTCAAAGAGGCCCGCCACAAAATGCTAAGCTCTTCAGAATTCGGTATAATTATAAATTTTCTGGTTATAATACTGTATAAGTTCAAAAAAAATCAACACGAATTTGAGCTAATGTTAAATGTATTATTAACGATTATAATTTAAAGTGACTGTTTAGGAATGCACTGTAAATGTCTGAATCATTTAAAACTAATATATACACACATGTTCATACATATATATGTGTATATGCACACACGTCAATCCCATAAAACAAATAATATAACAAAATATCATACCAAATAAATTAACACATACGTTTTATATATATATATATATATATATATATATATATATATATATATATATATATATATATATATATATATATATATATATATTAA
>CATIWQ010408652.1:0-21025 GCA_949673415.1 Euphorbia schlechtendalii | reverse complement strand
CTCGAGAATATAGAGAAATCTAGTGATTGAAACAAGGATTCGAATCACTTAAACATTTTCTCGCTAACGCTTATGAACGTAGCGAACTCTCTATCTATACACACACTATATCTCACTCATGCACTCTAATATTTTCCCTCTATCTCACTGCACCATGTGCCACGAAATTTGTGAGATTTGGAGCCCTATTTATAGAGTTCGAAGGGTTGCATCTATCCAAACAAAGAGTCACATATTGCATCTCTTCAATGTGATTGGTTGAGAGGCTTTGATTCAATCCACAATGGATAGGCACCTTTTCATGATTGGTTGACTCCTGATAAGTGTCTTTTGGTTGGTAGTTGATGGCGGTTGATCATGCTTATCTAGCGGTTGGTAGTTAAGAAAATAATACCAGAAAATTGTCCATGTCGTGACCGAGATGTACATGTCACTACCGTGAATCTTTGTTGGTAGACTTCTGCTTCTGAAGTGAACAAGTCACGACCGTGAATGAATGTCGCTACCATGAATTGAGTTTTTCTTAAGAAATCTCCTTGTAACTTCACCGATCTTCGACAAGTTCGATCCTAAGCCAAATCTTTAAGTTCCACGCATCATTTTGCACCATTTTCACTCTTTTTTCATAGAATTCCACTTTAGTTCATTTTACACTCAAGATTTACCTAATATCTGCATTTGCATCAAAAACAACTACATACCACGTGAAATCTTTTATATGAAGTATAAAAATGATCAAAACTATGGTGTTTATTGTATAAAATTTATATGATAATAAGTGTAATTATACACTTATCATATTCCAAGAGAGATTAAAACTCATTGAAATCACCCAATTGAAAGCATTATTGATGATGTTCATAATCCAGTCATTACGCGAGGTCAGCTCAGCAGGATGATGAGCCATCCAGCTTTCATCTCATTGATTGAACCAAAGAAGTTTGAAGATGTTGAAGGAGATGACTACTAGATGATCTCGATGAAAGAAGAACCAGACCAATCTAAACGCACTGATTTTTGGGATCTAGTTCCTAAGCCCAGAGGAAAATTAATCATCAATAACAAATGGGTTTTCAAGAACAATCTTGATGAAGATGGTGTTGTGTCAGTTACAAAGCCAAGCTTATTCCACAAGGCTACAATCAACAAGAAGGGATCGACTATGAAGAGACATATGCACCAGTAGCTCAACTTTAAGCAATTTGGATTCTATGCGCTTTTACATCCCATATGAGTTTCAAATTGTTTCAGATGGATGTCAAAAGTGCTTTCCTAAATAGCTTTATTCAAGAGGAAGTTTATGTTCGCTAACCTCCTGGTTTTGAAGATGCTAACAATCCATATCAAGTCTACAAGTTGAAGAAAGCTCTGTATGGATTGAAATAAGCACCACGTGCTTGGTATGAGAGGCTGACAAATTTCTTTCTTAGCAAAGGTTACGAAAGAGGCAAAGTAGATACAACTCTATTTATCAAGATAAGGAAAGAAGATGTGTTGCTAGTCCAGATATACGGTGATGATATTATATTTGGAGTAAAAGATGAAAGCCTTTACAAAGAGTTCAACAAGCAAATGAAGAGCAAGTTTGAAATGTCAATGTGAGAGAGCTCAACTATAAATCAAGTAAAGTGAAGATGAAATCTTTATTAGCCAAGCAAAGTATGCCCCAAAGAAGTCCTGAAGAAGTTTTACATAGAGCATTCCAAACCAATGTCCACTCCAATGGCCATAAACACTACATTGAGTAAGAATGAGGCTAATAAGCCTGTAGACAGTAAGTTCCACTGAGGTATAATTGGCTCACTTCTTTACTTAACTACTAATAGGCATGATATCCAATACTCTGTATGTTATTATGCATGATATCAAGATAACCCTAGAGAATCTCACTTAATAATTGTTAAGAGAATTCTTCGATATTTGGAAGTTATATTGATGAAGGACAGTGGTATCCAAATAACTCAAATTTTACTCCAAGAGGATACACATACAATGATTATAGAAGGGATAAGCTTGAGAGGAAAAGCACCATAGGAGGATGTCATTTCCTTGGAGAATGTCTTGTCTCTTGGTATAACAAGAAGAAAACTTCTATTGCGTTGAGTACTGCGGAAGATTAGTAGATGGTAGCAGGAAGTTGTGTAGCACAACTGCTATGGATTAAGTAGAAACTAGAGGATTATTGTATAAAGTCTAAATGCCTCAAGGTTATGTGTGATAACAAGAGTGCAATTGACATATCCAAGAATCCATTTCAACATGGTAGGATAAAGCATATCAATATTAGACATCACTTCATAAGGGATCATGTGCTAAGAGGAGATGTCAAATTAAAGTATGTTCCTTTAGAGGAGTAGTGTGTAGACATTTTCAGAAAGCCTTTAGCAAAGGAGAAATTCAACACTCTCAGAGAGCTAATTGGCATGGCGAATCCTATTTGAAAAAAGTCTCAGAAAAATGGCTATGTTTCAAAAGTAAGATTAACTATGCTGAGCTCATTGAGGTAATACGTATTTAATCAATTTAAGTTAACACCAAGGGTTTTTGAATTTCAATCATTTTAAATCTAAACTACAACATTTTACTAAGGTAGTTTAAACACATCTACCATCTCACCATTCACTTTCATCTTAGCTTGTGGAGAAGAAACGTACGCTATTGCAGGTACAACACCTATAAAAGAGGGAAGTGGGCTGGCAGAGAAGGTACTTGCTTTTGAAGCTTAAACGTATTTGCTCTCAAAAATCATTAATTCTCTTCTTCTCAAATTTTGCAACTACACTGGCGTCTTCCCAACAATCATTCCAAGAACTTGACCTAAAAGAGAATTAGTACTGTTAGAGGGATAAATATTAGAGAAATATGTTCATCAACACCTCTAGAGACATTGAGAAGATCATTCTCCCTCAACACTATTCTAATCCAAGTGAAGTGGGGAAGTGTTAAGAGAGATTTTGGACAAGTCTATGAAGTAGACTATGATGAAGTATTGAAGAATAGCATGTTGCAAAGAGTTATCAAGTAGTAGAATATGAGGAATTTTCTCCTCCTTAATGGTCCTACCATTGAGGATGTTTTGAAGAGCTTCTACAACAACCTTTCTACCATTGAAGGATTTTAAGACATCCTCGCTACAGAGATAGGAGGAAAGTAATATTTGGTATATACTAGGCTTATTGGAAGCATGAAGGGTACCGTTCTTAGAAAAATCGAAGATGAAGAGAGTGTTGTTGTGCTGGAAGATTGTGAACTTCCCAGTGACTATGGCTTTGGAGAGATCAAAGCCCCTAGCTTAACATTGAGGATAAGAGCTTGCCATGAGCTCTTGACTAAAGTGTTACTTCCTAAAACTAGGTCACTCTCAAGCTAGAATAAGTTTGATAGCCATATGGGGATTGGCAAGAAGCTGAATTGGCCAATGCTCATTCTTCATCATCTCACCAAGGTGACAACAATGTTCCACTATGGTTATCTCATCACATCCATAGTGAAAACCCTCAAGATTAATGTTAAAGGCTATGAAAGGGTGAGAGGAGATCATTTGATGGCCTTAAGGAAGACCTTTAACTTTAAGCATTTGAATTCTCAAAGCTTTACTTTGGGTATACCAAGGCCCAATATATCAAGTTGAAGAAGGCCAAGACTGTGCCAATCTTTGTACTAGAAGATGTGTTGAAGGAGGATGAAGACTATGGAATGAGTGATGTTGAAGCACATTCCAGTGAAGGGACTACGGATTAGCTCCCTCTAAGGGCTCATTTGATGAAGCTAAGACCATTGTGAGCCTAGTGGCAAAGGAGGCTATAATATAGAAGAGAGAAAGCTTAGGAAATAGAAAGGCATCAGCTATGATAGCCAAAGCATAACCTAAGAATAAGATTAAGTTAAAGACCAAGGTGCAAAGGGAGGTTAAAGAAAATGCTAAGCTAGCATTTGAGGAAGCAGAAGATGCAAAATCAATGCTTCCTTCTCCCAATCTAGAATTTATGGTGAAAGTTGAATAAATGTCTGCAGCTGACTATCGCAAGGCTTAAGGGAGAGGAAAAGGAAGTTTGAAGAAGAGGTCACTTCTCAACAAGAAGTGAAGAAAAGTAAGAAATATACAATAAGTCCTGGTGCTACTGAGGAAATACAACAAGCTAACCAAAAGTTAAAAAAATTCCAAAAGAAGAGGGCTACAACAACTAAGCCAAAAAGATCACTACAGCCTATGATGAGTGATGAGGAGATTGAAGAGATAAGCCAATAAGTGTTTAAAGAATCAACACCTCTTGAAGAAACTGTTAAATCACCCATTCTCACTCAGCAAGTTGAGTTACCTGAGTCTGATCCATCCTTTGATCAAACAACTAACCCATGGGTATCTGTAAATCCTACCCTTCTCCTTTTGTAAATCCTACTCCTATTTCACCTGTAAATCCTACTTCTACTTCTACTTCTCATGTACATCATACTCTTTCTATTTCTCAACCAAGTTCTCCCCATCAAAACACTAACCCTTCTTCACCACCTCTACTAACTACAACAACAGTCATTCCTTCTCCAATAAAATCTATCCATTTTCAAATGTAAATAAAACCACTTCTTCTCCACCTCCTTCATAAAATTCAACTGTACAAATTGAACAAATTCCACCATCTACCAAATCTACACCTACCCTTTCTTCAAACCCAACTCCTACCCCCTCAATCCCTCTAATTGGGGAAGTCTATCATACTTAGAATTAGGCTTAGGAGAGAACAATAGATGTAAGTGGTGTTGAGGTAAATTTTATAGCCAAGGAAACAAACCTTACCAATAGTAATCTAGTCTAAGAGGACTCGAATAATACATCCATCTTGGCTAGGATTAGAGAGCTTGCAAGGGCTAAATAGCCTAATCTCAAAACCAACAATGAATCTAATGTGGAAGTTATCCAACGACTACTAACCAAAGAGTTGACAAAATCATCTAATAAGAAGAAGATCACTCTACTAAAGTTTGATGTGCATTCAAGCATTCCCTTATAATCAATCTATTATGAAGAATTTGAGAAGATTTAGGGAAGCTTGCTTGCATTAGAAATCATTTGGCTAAGGAGAGTGTAAAAGGTTTGGTGGATAAGATGGAGTTTATCCTCAATGGCTTGACCAATTATAGAGCTCAGTTGAATGCAACTGTTTTGTCTATTCCAACCTCCAATGTTATAGCTAGCATCATGGAAAGAAAGGTGAAGAGTAGCTTTGATACCACCTCTAAGCAACTCAGTAGCATCAATGTAATGAGGGTAACTTAAATGACTCAGTTTCACAAGTTTGAAGAGAAGCAAACAAAAATAAAGACCAGTATTGACAAGCTTCTCAATGAAATTTTGCAAAAGCGTGACATGAATAATGATATCTCCCATAACATGTACAGTACTGTGGAGAAGATGTCTACTGTGATGATCTCCTACGAAAGTAAAGTAGATGCAGTTGTAAAGAAAGTGGAGAAGCTTACGATAAATTTAACTGAGATGGAAAAAAAATTCAACTCAGCATGTGCAACCATCAAGGCCAACATAGATTATGCTTTTAAGGAATCTCAAAGAAATTTAATCTCTACTATGGGCTAATTATTTCCAAAATCAAGTAAGTTAGTAGCCCCTAAAAATGGATTCACTATTCACAAGAAACTGAATGTCCTAGTAGATAGGTGTGAGCGAACGATACGAAGTGATGGATTGAGAGCACGCAAATTCAAAGGCGTAGTCCACTGAGGTGTTTGAAAAGTGTCGGGTCAGGGACTTGAAAGGTTTGGTAGAGAAAGTGAAAATGTTTTTAGATTGATCAAACCCGAATCCACCGTCTCTTAGTGTAAATCAGAAAACTGTATTTCTTAATTGTGCGTATTTGCACTTATGTCATTTTTTGAGTTATTATGCATGATTCACGTATATTTGAAAGCGGTAAATCCATCCATAAAGTAGTAAATAAATGTGGAAAGTAAAGATTAAAAATTACAAAATCTCGGGGGATGCAACCGCCCGCCTAATCTATTAATTACATTTCCCAAAAATAATTGAAATTGCGATACCCGAAGGAAAATTAAAATCCTAAACATGCATCTAATCCTGCATCCACAAAGGTTAGCACAGGGTATATTATAACACATTGCACATTTGCTCGATTTTGGCTTTAGCAAGGCCTGTGTGGCCTACTAAGAAAGATCGCGGTAATGAGTTTATCATTTTAAAATAAAATAAATCATTTTAATTAACACATTGGTCGCTCATTTCAATTCATGAAATTGCTCGCATGGTAAAATAGTGGGGGCTGTTAAAAATCCTTTTCAAATTTAGAGACGAGGAGCAATCCTATATGGATGCGTTTGGATAATCGAGAATTGTGTGATTCAAGGATAAAATCTTGAAAAGTCATCATCATCGAATGCCCCAGCTGGTACAAAATCCCATGCTCACAATAGGATTAATCAGCTTTAATGCAAAGTTCAAGGGCTAATGGACACTATGAATGAGGATGCAAAGGATTTTGACTACACAGCAAAACCATCAACGCCATGTGTCCTCGAATTATTGACATAGAGGCTAAGTTGAAGATTGCATTGTCAGCCACTAGTTTGAGAGGTCTTCTGCAATGTTTCCAATAGTTTTCCTGTCTAGGATTTGATCTCATTGCCCATCTCACTAGATGCCACCATTTGCTACCACAAGAACTCAACAATCAAGAGGTATTATCTTTTCCTGGTAGGAGCAACTTGTCAATGAAATCCAGCCAACTCTAACTGGAAAACAGTAGATGTTCAATCAAGCTATCGACTCCATTAAAGTCTATCTCACTAGTTGGTGGCAGAAAAATTTACAAAGGGGGAGAAGGTAGTTGATGATGCGCGTAAATCAGCCTAACAATAGAAAACACATCTTCCTATAAGGCCACAACAACCACCAGAGTAATAGAGAGTTTGAAATCAAACTAGAGGAGGCATATCAAGATCATCTGTATCTAATTAGCAAGCTCCAAGAGGAAGAGGCGACCAAAAGCTGAGGAGATAGTTAGCTATGTATATTAGAAAATTTTGTAATAGAGCTCAAAGTAAAACTTAGTATAGGACACAACCAGTGTACTTACTAAGTTTTTTTATAAAAATTACATATTTTCTCCAAGTTAAGAGCTTCTTAATTTTCTTATTATATATGTTGGTTATGCATAAGTTTTTACTATTGCAGGAATCAACTAAGACCACCTAGAATGGAAAAGTTGATTAAGACAAGTCCCAAATCAAGGAGAAGTTCTCTAAGTATGGAGGATCTGATGGTGACTAAAGAAAATCCACTCAATATGGGGGAGTCTATGCTGCTTAAGGAAGTTCACTCAGTATGTGGGAGTCTTACATCACTTATCAGGTATTCCTATATTCATAAACTCTTACTTAATTAATTTATTCTACTACCTAGTTTGTAATTAGTTTCAAAATGGGGGGGATTGTTGAACTTAAGTTAATAGTACTTCACATTACTTAGGTTTTGGAGATAACAAATTACTTAGGATAGTGAAATTAATTAGGTACTAAATAGAATCTTGATAAGTAAGTAAACTTGAGTTTGTTTTGAGGAAAACAACTAAACTTGACATATGCTTAGTTAAGTTATGGCTTAGAGTAGCAAAAGCTTAGTAGTTTTTACTACATTATTTATGCGATATGACTCAACGTAAGCTGAGTATTTTTTACATAGTTTTCTAAGCGAAAGCTTAGTAACTTTTGCGATGCTGACCTACTATTACACTTGTGCACTTAATCATTTCTATGAAGATATGATATTCTTTTCTTATGCTTTTCAAGTATTGGTGTTGGAAATAAAAAGGATACTTATGTGGGCCTCACTACCAAAAGGTGTCAGTACGTATGTTGGGATATCCTTGCTAAATGACAAATAAAAAAGGAATCCTATAACATTTATCATTTTTCCAGTATCGTCGAGCCAACTACAACATCACCTGAAGAGTCTAATTCCAGCTATCCATGTTGCATCTCGCGCACCTCTCTCAATAGAATTGCTTGAAGATATGCGAGTCTTGGATAAGATAAAGATTAATAGTTTAATCTCGCACCTCAACATTCAAAAACGATGTCTCTAAATGTCAACAAATCTATTTCTAACAGGTAGATTTCAAATGTGTGAACATAAGAGATTTTGAAGAGCAAGTTAAGATGAGAAGTTTACAATGGATACTTCCAGACTTCTACATCTATAAATAGAGCCTAGAGTAAACGTTTTACAACTTAGTGAATCACCTCAAATTTCTAAGAGCTGAACGTTTGATAAAGCAATCATAGCATTTGAAATTCCAAATTAAGCAATCCAAAGCAAACAACCATTTTCAATCTGTTTATAGAGAGAAACCCGTTAAGCTTAGAAAATAGCTAAGTTATTCTTTTGTAAAAGAATCAACGAGTTATAAGTTGAATTTATCTATGTGTTAAATATTCAATCAAAATTGTGTGAGTCAATTTGAGAAGGGTTATCAAACTGAGTTGAGAGCTTGTTAGTAGAAAAGGTAGTTACTGTAACTTTGTCTACCCACTATCAAAGGTTACTTCGCCTAATTGATGGAAAGAAACACTAGTGGATTAAAGCTCAGAGAAGGTATCTGTAGATTAGAGGTAGGCTAGGGGTCGAACTATTTCCTAACTTATCTTTATCTTTTATCTTTGGTAGTGCTTTCACTCATACATCATCTTTCTCTCTATTAATTTAACTTCAAAACCATCCTGAGTTGAATAAGTTTTACTCAACACAATTTTCAAACAAACTAAGTTAGTATAAGCTGAGTAGTTTATGTTTTAGCCTTAAAATTACAGTTAGTACGTTTCACTCAGCACGTAATTAAAATAACTTGGCAAATGAATTTTAAATTTTAAAAAGAGAAAGTTAATTTGTATTCACCCGTTTCTGCATGATTATTTAAGCTATTATAAACCAATAGGCAGCTATATGCTCTTATAACCAAAGTAAAGTGTCAAGACCAGATGGTTTGAACTTTTTCTTTTATAAAAGATTTTAGGGGATTTGAAGTCGGAAATTCTAAAACTTTTCAATGGCTTTCATGAAATGTCATATTTACTGGATGCATTTAAGACATCACATACGGTTTTGATTCTTAAGGTCCCTTGGTCTTCATCATTGAGTAACTTCGGGTTTATTGGGCTCATTCATGGAATTTACAATTTAGCCAAGGTATTGGCGAATCGACTATGGTAGTACCTTCTAGAGTTGATATCAAAAAATAATTTTGCCTTTGTCAAAGATCGAAGTATTTATGAGTGCTTCTTCATTGCATCAGAAGTGATACATTCTAATCACTTGACGCGCCAGTCTAGTTTGGTTATAAAGCTAGATTTTCGAAAAATTTATACACTATTTCATGGACTGATATTGATATCATGTTTCAAATAACGGGTTTCGATTAAAAGTGGATTAAGTGGCTATTTAGTTGCAGGGAAATTCAACTACATCTATGTTAATCAATGGGTTCCTTTTGACCTTATTCAGTTACGTAGAGGAGTTAAAAAAGGGGATCCCATCTCCCTATTCATATTTGTTTTGGCAATTGAGGGGTTGAAACATTTATTTGATGTGAGCATCCGTGAGGGTCTTTCTCTTGGCTTTCATGCAGATGCATCTCTTTTATTTATTTTTATTCGAATTTTATGATGCTTTGAATCGATTTCTAGGTTGCGCATTAATTTTCATAAAAGTTCTATTATGGGTATTAATGTTAATGAGCATGTTATGCAAAGGTGGGCGGAGAAGTTAGGCTGTAAGTTGAAGGTTTGCCAACAACTTACTTAGGTGTACCACTTGGTATGAAAAGGATAGTTATATCATATTGGGACTCGTTGATTGTTAATTTCTAGAACTGATTGTCTAGTTGGAAGGGTCAATGCTTGTCATATGGTGGGAGAGTAGTTCGTATTTACTCTCCTTAAATAGGATGCCTGCTTTGATGAATGATAGATTAAATCAACTAATGTGGAATTTTTTGTGGAAGGGAGATGTAAATTCTAGGGGGATAAGTAAAGTGATTGGGGACTCGGTTTATTTTCTGAAGTGTGTACGAGGGCTATATATTCATGACTTTATGTTAGTGAATTGTAATCTTCTTTTGAAGTGGCTATGGAAGCTAAGGGTATCGGGGTGGGATTCCTTGTGGTTTGAATTATGTGCGAGTCCTTACGTGTTTACTTCATGGGCGTCGATGGAGGGTAATGATAGTAGGCGTTTATCACATATTTGGAGATATGTTGTTATAAGTTTTGTGAAGAACGTTTCTTTTTGGGAAAACCTTTAAGTCTAATGTGAAATCGAGAATGGGGTCAGATGTTCGTTTCGGCATGATAATTGGTTATCAAACCAATCACTTGTTTATTTATTTCTGGATTTATATAATGATTGTGATCTTAAAGATTGTTCAGTGCAAAAGGGTTGCATCCTTCTATTTGGGACAACAACATTTTTTAGAAGCTTTTAACAATGAAATTGTGAATCTCGAGTCGTGAAAGATGCATTCAATTACGGTTTTGGATCATTAGGCCTATCCAATGATGGTAACTATGGAAGGGAATGTAGGGGATATGTTGGGAAAATACACAAATCAATCTCAAGTCGTGAAACACTTTCTTATTGAAACTTACTTGGCGGTTCTACCTAAAATTTCAATCGGATAAAACTAGAATTTTAACAAGAACTTAGAATAAGAATTTTTTCTAAAAAGATAAAAAATGAACCATATCCCTTTACTAACCAATGCCATGTTTTTATAGCAGAAAAACCATCTAAAAATAAGTGACCTTTCGGGAAAATGGTAGGTTTTTGGTTAAAAAACATGACTTTTCAGTGTAATAATAGAAATTTTTTTGGTCAACCCTAGCCTGGCGCACTACCCCTGAACCCCACTCTCGGGGTCACTACCCTAAACCCCCGATATCATTATAGAACTTGAAAAAGTGTGCACTTCGCACTCTCTCGACTTATTCGATTAAATAATTACTATTGAATTGGTCAACTAATCGATCAAATTACATTAAATTACAAACAATTCCCCCCAATTTAGTGTTACCCTTGATTAACTAAACAACATAACAAGAAATAACAAACTCATGCATAAATGAAATATCGTGATGATTGAATTTCATCTTAGTACATTACACTTTCTAAATATTCAAATGCAAAAGGTGTCACAATGGATTGAACCTTTGTTATTCATCGTGAATACATGAAGATAATATATGCATAAGTCAACATTCTAAAAGGTGTTACATAACACTATTTTTTACTAACCTTGTATTCTTATCATTTATAAGCATTTCAAAGCCAAGTCATAACTTCTTTAAGCGGCTAAACGTCATGCTCATATAGGTAGCTCTTTTATTCTTGCACCTGTATATGTAGTTTTTTAAGAAAACTATTAAGAATAAAATTTCAACCTCCCTAATTATCTTTTTATTAAAACCTCCGAAGGAACAATGTGCCCCTCCATTGGAAAAAGTTTGAAGTGGGTGAAAATTTCGGGGTGAACATCCCAAGTAGGTTGATGCATTCGCTTGCCTAGAAAACACCCACCTCTCTTTTTATTAAACAGAGCATGTCACAAAAAGTGAATCATCCAAATAAATACAAGGTTCATACAAAATTAAAAACAAATACAGATTCAAGAACGTAAAATGCTCGGCTTTAAAAAAAGGTCAAAAGCCATAAGGGAGATAGGTTTCTTTTTAATCTTGAAAAGCAACCAACACCAATGAAGATTAGCGACGATCAAGTCTTCACATTCAAGAGTACCTTCAAAAACACGTTTATTTCTTCTCTTCCAAATACTCCAAGCTATAGAGAACCATAATGCCATTTCGAATTCTCTCTTCACCCCTAATTTGAAGAAGGATCTTCAAACCAAAAGAAAATCATATGAGTTGCAAGGGATGGGAACCGAAATACCAAGCCAAGCTAGGGAACAACACCAAGTAGACCAGCTCTCATGACAAGATAAAACCAAGTGATCCAAGTTTTCATCTACTGGGAAAAAGGGGCAAGAATTATCTGAAAAGTTGGCGCACCCCCTTGATCGAAGGAATGCTTTCATCGGGATTCTCCTATGAAATAAAATCCAACCAAAGAAATGAGTACGGGGGAGCATGCAAGACTTCCAAATTAATTCAAAGCTCAATTGAGGAACCGACCAATTATTCCCTTCATAAAACCCGTGATACAACGACGTGAGCGAGAATTGATTATTCCATCCAATAAACCACTTGAATTCATCTTCAACAACCGAAAATTCAAGCTCAACCTCATAGTTAAAGGATGCAGTGGATGTTGACTGTGGAAACAGATTAGGGGCTGCTGCCAACACAGAAGATTTTAGATCTATACAGCTCCTCTATTCAGCAAGGTGAAGCCTTCGAGACCAAATCGGGTGGCCTTGACGGGAAGAGTTAAAAATACCCACGCAAAGGCTGTGAACCGTGGCTGATTTCCATTCGCAAAGCTCCCATAATTCATGGAATAATTCCCTTAAAGGTCCTCTCATAGTCCAATTATCCTCCCAAAAATTAGTCGATAAACCGTTGCCCAAACGGACCAAATAATTCTTCGTAAAAAATTCCCAAAGTTGTTGATTTTTACAATAGCAAGATACAATATCTCTCCATATTGGCGAGAGTTTTGAAAGGTCCACTTGAGAGAAATCCCACCATGAAAAGAGCTCATGATGATGCGCACAAAAAGATGCCCAAAGAGACGTGTCATTTCTAATACAAGGGTGCCAAATCCATTTAAGTAGAAGACCACGATTTGTTAGCTTGAAATTGTGATTGAAAGACCACCTAAGTGTTTAGGAAAATTAATCGTATCCCAACTAACTTTACAAATTCCAATGGAAGTCGAGTCTCCCCTCCAAAGAAGATTGCTCATTATGCTCACCATTTTGTTTTCCACTGCCATCGAACTCTTGAAAAGAGAAAGCACGCAGATCGGAAGTGATGAAAGCACTGATTTAATTAAGATTTCTCTACCCGTGTAAGATAAACATTTTCCTTTCCGCGAGGCTAAGCGAATCTAAAATTTTCCCAAAAGTGCATCCCAATTACTACAATTCAATCTCTTCAAGCTCAAAGGAGTTCCAAGGTAATTAAAGGGAAAATTTTCAACTTTACTTCCCAATTTTGCCGAGTAGGTATGAATGGAAGAGTCATCCACGTTGATTCCGATTAAGGAACTCTTATGGTAATTAATCTTAAACCTAGAAATTAGCTAGTAACATCGAAGAATTCGACTAAATGTGCCAATTAGAGAGACATCAGCCGGAAGAAAATAAATCGTATCATTTTTCGAATTGGAGTAGAGATATGTCTAGTAAAGAATCATCAATTTTAAACCTCGGAAGTAGTCCCTCTTGCATCCTCGCATCAATAAGTTGTTTAAGACCTTCCACTACTAGAACAAAGATAAACAGAGATAGAGGATCACCTTGCTTGACACCCCTATGGATAAGTAACGGATCACTTGGGGTACCATTAATCAAAATGGAGGTGGTGGAGTTATAACGGCAGCCTCTAAGCCATGAGATCTACTTATGACAAAACCCCATCTTGGTAAAGACCGCGTCAATATAGCTCCAAGAAATGCTATTAAAAGCCTTATGGAAGTCCAATTTTAACACAAAACTGCCCTGTCAACTTTGATGGACCGAATGGATCACCTCGGACGCCAGGAATGAGCATTCATAAATGTTACGGTTCCGACCAAAGGCAAATTGATTCCTGGAGATCAAAGAAAGTAAAACCACCTTCAATCGTGATGCTAGTAGCTTCGTGACAACTTTGTAGACCCCATGAATTAGAGCAATGGTGGGGTCTATAATTTTGGATTGAGCAACTACCAGGGATCTTTGGAATAAGTACCATATATGAGGATTTAATTGATGGTGGAAGGAAGGTGGTCTCATGAAATTGATCAAATAGGTTTACAAAATCTTATTTCAAGAAATTCCAAGCTCGCTTATAGAAGTAATGATTAAATCCATCCGGACCCGGAGCTTTATTTTCATGACATGAACAAAGTGCATCCAAAAATTTCTTTTTTCGAGAAACTATCCATCAACGTCGGTTATCCACCTTAGATATACGGGAAAACCTCAACTTCCAAAGAGAGAATGGAATGTCTTGATGGAATGCAAAGAGGTCGGTGTAAAATTCATTGATGGCCGTGAAGATTTTCGACGAATTAAAAGGTAGTGAACCATTTAACTCAAGACAAGTTAAACGATTATTTTTGAAGCGAGCCAAGGCCATCCTGTGAAAAAAATTATGTTGTTATCTCCAAGAAGTAACCATTTCACCCAAGATTGTTGCTAATGAATACTCTCCAAATTCATCCTACATTACACAATAGAGGCTTTGGTCATCTGAAGATCGGTTGCTGCCGAAGAGGATAAAGGGTGTAAACATGAGCTATCTGTCATAGTCAGCAGCTTTTTCTCCAGTTCATCGATTTTCTACTGTAAATTACCAAAGTTAGAGGCGTGCTAAGGCTGAATGGCCTTCCCCAAGAGCTTTAGGCGGGTTGAAAAGTCCTGATTACCGTGATCATACCACAAATCAGCCCCCATTTACTTTGAATGGATGAGAGAAAGTCCTTATGATCCCACCAACAATTTAGAGACCGGAATGGTTTCGGTCCCGGGCTAGGGGTACAGCAATTGAGGAATAAAATCAGAAAGTGATCCGATAGTGAGGAGTCTAAAGTGTTGATTGTAATGATGGCTAACTATCCAAAATGTCACTAGAAATGAGCACTCTATCAATTCGGGAGAAGGACCTCGAATTATGCCTAGTGTAATCTCTTCCTTCTAGTGGAATATCGAAGTGCTCACAATCATTGATAAATTCTCGGAAGCGAAATATAGAGGGGCAAGTCAGCCCGCTAGATCTTTCATTAGCACCAATCGCCTCATTAAAGTCACCACAAATTATAGCATTCTCCAATTGTGGAATAATCAAGCCTAATTTAGTCCACATATCACACCTTTCATTCCAATCCGTCGAACCATATAACACAATTACAAAGAAGTCCAAGCTAGGTGAACGGAATTGAATAATAATCCAACGCGAGGAAGATGTATAAAGAGAGCCTTACAAGAGAATGTTATTCCAAGAAATAGCTAACCCACCTGATAAACCAATAGAGCTAACACAATGAGAAGCAAAGTCATTATGCTCCCAAATTCTATGTAAAACCAAATCCGTAACCGACTCAACTCTTGTATCAAGTAACACCAAAAAATGCAAATTATATTTACGGATACATGAGAGAATGAACTGTTACTTCATGCTATTCAAAACACCTCCATGACAATTCCAACTAAAGAAAGATAAAGACATAAAATAATGAAAATAAAACCTTGAAGAGTACCACCCTTTATGCCTCGAGACGAGCCTCGATTGAGTTCACTACCAAGGACTTTGAACTTTCTTTAAATAATCTGAGCCTAAAACCATCAGTCCAAGTGAGAAGTGCTTCACCAGGCTTTTGAGAGTGTGTTTGAAGAAAAAGGCGGTTCATGTTTTGAATATCTGGATTCGAAGAACAAGAAGAGGATGACATACGGGTATCCGGAACTGCAGTAGAGCTCATCCCATGGGAAAGGGCATCATGGAGAATAGCCCCTGCAGATGCCGTGGAGGCTAAAAGCAGTATAGCCACTGTAGTTTTTGCGGGGCAGCAGATACTACCACAAAAACCATTTCAATAGCAACCGAAGGCACTACTATTGCTGAATCATTTCCAGTTGCCATAGTTCCTGAAACTGAAGCAGTGGCATCTCCTTCTCCTAACTTATATTCATTAGAACTACCATTCCATCAAACACCCTCTGAGGTACCTTTGGAACTTAAATAATTTGTCCCAACTTCATCACAATTACGAGATGCTATAAGCTGTCTGAATTTCGCCCGAATGCGCAAATAAGCTCCTCCAAGAGAGAGATTGATTACCGAATCTATAGAACAAATAGGAATACTCATCATACAAGACACAACATCTAGTCTTTCCGGTTTAATAAAGTTATAATCAATCAACATAAGTTTACCAATCACCACTGCAACATTCTTGATCAAGCTTTCTGAAATAATTTCAAGTGGGATGCCGAAGAAATCTACAAAGCACAGGTTCTTAGACGGAATAAATTCCATCGAATAAGGAAAAACTTCAGAAAATAAATCTTGCAAAGATAGCCAATCCCCTTCCATAAATTCGAATAACTCATCCTTGGAGAAGAATGAAACCACTACCAAGTTCCCACCTTGCTGAATATTTCTCACCTTAGCAAAACATGAAAGCAGAATCCAATCTGCTTTTTCCACTTCGCTGCTCAGTTTTAAGTCAAAACTCTTCGATGCTGGAGCAACAACCTTCACGTATGAATGTGAATCACGTTGTGAATTCATAAAAACATGAGCCAGATTATCTACCACTATCAGGGTTGCATTTACAAAACCTGATCGATTAGACATAAGATGTCTATCATACTTAGCTACATACGCTAATAGCTTAAATCCCCCAATAGCAATCGCATTCAAATGGAACACTACTTCATGAATAGGGATCGATCCTGCTAGGGTAAGAAAGCCGAAACATTGGTTATGTACATTCCTCTTCTTAGCTACATAAACCTGACCAATTACGCCAAACTTCAAGAAAATAATCCTCATGGCATCGCTATCATGGGAAATCGGGAAATTGTGGAAGTAAATTTTGATTGGTGCAACTTTCGAGGGGGTGCAAATCTGTTGATTACTTAAGCCATTGATCGGGTGTTAGGGAGATCGACTAGATAGAGAAAGCTGGTTGATGGGTTGAGGGACAGTGGAGGAACGACTACTGGTAGAGAGGTGGAGGGTAGGCTGACGGTGATGGTCGAGCAGGGGTTGGCTTCTCTCTATGGCGCTGCTAGGGTTTTTTTTTGTATAGTTAGCTTTTAAATACAATTCTGAAGGTAAAGCCCCTCTAATTATCTTACAAGTCTGAACACACACCTTGAAATGTTATTATATTGTGTTCCAATCCTTAGATGTTAAACTTTCCTCATTGAATTGAGCATCTAATGTCGTATTAGATTGGAATTGGGTATTTCAACAATAAAGATTTCAAATGGACTTTAAAATCATCCCCGTAGCTGACTTGTGCATAAGATCTTTTCTTAACTCTTGGTTGGATGATCAACTAAATTATACACAGTTTTTACAAACTCTAATGATATGACACCATGCATGATACTTTCCCGAATCATTCTATGTCTAACGCTTAAATATCTAGACCTGCCTTTGTACACTTGTCTATAAGCATTGGCCAAGGCAGCATCACTATCACATTTAATAAATATAGGCCATATTTGTTAAGGCCACAATTGATTTTCATAAATTAAATCTCTTAGTAATTCAACTTCTTTACTAGCTTACTAATGCTACAAACTCGTATTTCATTATTGAGTTAGTGATACAAGTTTGTTTCAATGATACCCAAGAGATAGCAGCTCCCCCAAGAAGGAATACCCACCCACTTATTCAAGAATGATCTTCCTCATTAGAAATATAACTTGCATTTGAATAACCATCTAAAATCGAAGGAAATCCCATATAAGTCAAACCATAATCCTTGGTTCCTTTTAAGTATTTGAATACTCGACTTAAAAATGATGCAAACTAGGATTACTAGTATACCTACTAAGTTTTCCAACAGCATAAGCTATATAATGGCCAAGTGCTAATCATGGCATACACAAGGCTACCAATAGCTCTTGAGTATTCAAGTTGAGATATTGCAAAACCTTTATTAGGTAGAAGCTTAAGACATGTATCTATAAGAGTGCTAACTGGAGAACAATCCTTGAACTTAAACTTAGTCAAGAAATCATATTGTTCTTTCGCTTGATTCTTATACCAAGAATAACCTCAGCCTCTCCCAAATCCTTCATCTCAAAACTAGATGATAAAAATTTCTTGGTTTTATCAACTTGACTTTGGTCAATACCATGTCATCCATATATAAACAAGACACAACTCCTTTACTAGAAGAATCAAACTTGTTATATACTCATTTGTCTGCTTGGTTGATGGAAACTATTAGACAAAACCACATCATCAAATTTTTGATGCAATGCTTTTGTGCTTGTTTTAGTCCATATAACGATTTCTTCAACTTACATACCTTGTTTTAATAACCTGACATAATAAACCCTTCTAACAGCTTTATATAAATCTCCTCATCAAATTCACCATTCACGATTGCAATTTTTACATCCATTTGATGAATAACAAGGTTGTGTATAGTTTGCAAGTTCTAAACAATCTAACAGTAGAAGTTTTTACAACAGGAGAATAAGTATCAAAGAAGTCATATCCTTCTTTTTGCTTAAAGTCTAGGATAACCAATCTAGCTTTATACTTATCTATGGTATCATCCACTATTACTTTCTTTTTAAAAATCCATCTATTTCCTAGCGCTTTAGAACTGGGTGGTAGATCATTCACATCCCATGTATTATTATGCATGATGGAATCCATTTCATCCTAGATAGCTTCTTTCTAGATGGAAACATCTCTTGAAGCCATAGCTTCAATAAAAGTTCTCGGATCCTCTTTAAAAATAAAACAATATTGATATTGATATTCACTCTCATCCCTTGACCCTTCAACTAAATAAAGGTGAAAGTCATCTCTAAAAGAATTTACTTTTCTAGCTCCAGTACTTTTCTTAGGTACATATGGTTCAGGTAAAGAAATATTTCCAGCAAATATATCTTCTGATTGAACAGAGTTTCCACTAAATCAATTCTGAATCATGTCCCTTAGTTTAGGTATAGATGTTAATCTATCTTCATCAAAATGAGCATCTCTTGACTCTCTAACCGAGTTCATAGATACATAGTCATTATATTCTATTACATAGAACTATATGCATGGGAATTTTCCGCATACGCAATGAAGATATAATCTATGCCTCTTTCACCTAAGTTTCTTTTTTTCGGTTTAGTGAGACTTACAACTGCTCTTCAAACCCGAACTCTCAAAACACTCAACTTTTGTGGCTTTTATACCATTGTTCATAGGGGGTAACTTTATTCCTTTTATTAGGAATTCTATTTAATAAATAATAGGTCGTTAACATAGCCTCACCCCAGAAACCTTTACTTAAGTCTGAATAGGACAACATGGAATTAATCATTTCTTTCAAAGCTTTATTCTTTCTTTTTGCCACACCAATTTGTTATGGTGTATAAGGAGCTATCGTTTGATGTATTATTCCAGTAGATTGTAAATATATTGGCTCATAATACCCCCTCCTCTATCAGTACGTAAACTTTTAATTAAATTACTTTGATGTAGTTTTACTTCTTGTTTATAAATTTTAAATTTATCAAGAGCTTCATTAATAGCATGCAAAAGAAAAACATAATAATATGTAGTTGCATCACCAATAAAAGTAATAAAATACTTTTTATTTCCTATTGACGAAGTAGCATGAAAATCACACAAATCACTATGTATTAAATTCAATGCATTAGTCACTTTGTCAGTATTCTTGAAAGGTTTTCTAGTTATCTTTGTCCACAAGCAAATTTTGCATTTCTCATGATTTATATTAATAACATGCATAAGACACATCTTAGAAATATCTTTTAACCTTTTATAATGTACATGTCCTAGTCTAGCATGCACAAAACATATTTATTTAAGAAATTGCTAGTACTAGAAAAAACCATATAAGAAGATCGATCACCAAATATGGGCAGCCGTTGCAATTGACCATTTCGTTAGTGGCAGACCATTTTTTGTGGGAAGCTAGGGAACTGAAAATATTCAGCTTCAGGTTTTTGCTTGACATACTATCGGCCTTGCAATGGGTGTGACCTGAGGTTAAGTTTATGTTGATTTGGAATACTTGTGTCATACCCAAATTGCAATTTTTTGGATGGCTTATGTTTCATGGGAGTTTGTCAACAAAGATGTTTCTTCTTCGCAGAAGATGCATAGGTATATCAGATGGCAAGTGTCCGTTTTGTGATGAAGATGAGACGAGTGACCATGCTTTATTCCGTTGTGTAAGAAGCTATTGCATATGAAGAAAATTTATTTGGTTTGTTTGGAATTTTTATGACTATACCATCAAAGGGATATGATTTCTTACATGCATGGAGATCTCACTTTAGGCTGGGACAAAGCCGGGATTTTGTAACACCTTTTTGGTTTTGCATTGCGTGGATATTATGGAAGCACTGAAACAAATTTATGTTCGAAAGACAATTGAGTTCAAAAGATCATCTTACAAAGTGTATTTATATTTTCTACTTTGTTTTAAGTGTAGGAGGAGGCCATTGGGCTTTTAGTCAATGATGTTTTTAATAACCCGAGGCTGAATTTGGGACATTTCATCTTGAGATCAATAATTACTGTTATTTTACATTAATAGAATTATCGAGGGGTTTAAGGAGTGGGGAAGGGCGTTGGGTAGAGTCCTCCCATGATGTTCCGTCTTGTGTGTGCCCCTTCGGGGTGTTATGTAAGCAGCGGTTCATTGAAGGATGAATGACACCCTCGTTCTTTTCTTCATGTCCCCAAACTTTCAAAAAAACAAAACATCAAAGGATCAAGTTTTATTTTGTTTTTTGAAAATCTTGAATGCTTTGTTGAATCGATGTTTATTGTATGTTCTCAAAATTTAATGTTGCACTTTCAATGCTTGCCCTTTTCTTATTTAGCAAAAACATAGTCAAATATGGATTGAAGTTTAACTTATTTTGAAATATTAGGCACCCCTTTCTACTCCATGGTCAAAATTTAATTGTACGTGTGTTTATATACATACATGCATGCATACATACATATATATGCATACATATACATACATATACATAGATATACATATATACACACATATATATATAC
This sequence comes from Euphorbia schlechtendalii, assembly GCA_949673415.1. Taxonomy (NCBI): domain Eukaryota; kingdom Viridiplantae; phylum Streptophyta; class Magnoliopsida; order Malpighiales; family Euphorbiaceae; genus Euphorbia; species Euphorbia schlechtendalii. The sequence goes on along the minus strand of CATIWQ010408652.1, from coordinate 49 downwards.
ATATACATATACATATAGATATACATATACATATACATATACATATATA
>CATIWQ010408571.1:0-16776 GCA_949673415.1 Euphorbia schlechtendalii | reverse complement strand
CTGTGGTGTAGAGCACAATGAGTAGAAGATTTCTCTTTATATATATGAAAAACGTTCAAGGAATGTAGAAAGTGTAAGCAACGAATTAAAACATTGTTCTTATTTGTTATGTAACTTATCAACATTGGGATTAAGACATTCGAAAAAACAAGTTTGTAGAATAGCTGACATTTCCGAGAAACCAAGTCAATTATTATATCATTTAATTAAAAGTAACATTATAGATTAATGTCAATATCAAACTAATGTGAATGAATATATATGATTAATAATAAAATGAACAGAGACAAGCAGATGTGAATATCCTGCTTCTATTGCTGGGGCTATTGTGCCATATGCTACCATTGTTGTTCAGAAATTCCGGAGCTTCAGCTTCTATTACAGCTGTGCCTACTCTCGAATTGTCGAGAGCTAGCAGCATTGTAATGCTCGTCGCATACATTGCCTACATAGTTTTCCAGTTATTCACACACAGGCAACTTTTCGAGGCGCAAGAGGTATTTCTTTTTTTGTTTCCATCGTTGAAAATTTTGTCAAAGGAAATGTTAGAGTTTGTACTGATGGATCGGTTTTTTCGGGTTGTGTTAGGAATCGGAGGATGATGATGCTGTGGAAGAAAAACCGGTGCTTGGTTTTTGGAGTGGAATTGTTTGGCTTGTAGGAATGACAGCTGTCATTGCTTTGTTATCCGAATATGTTGTAGGAACCATTGAGGTAGTTATCTCATTCATAATTGAGCTTATATATTAGATTGAATTTTTCTACCGAAAATATTAAAACATAGTTGAATTTCGTTTCAGGATGCTTCGCAAACTTGGGGCCTTTCAGTGAGCTTCATTAGTATCATATTGCTACCAATAGTTGGAAATGCAGCTGAACACGCTGGGGCAGTCATATTCGCTTTCAAGAACAAGTTGGTACGTCGAATTATTAAGTATATAGAAAAATTTCGATCATAATTTTTATTCTTGAAAAATTTCTCTAATGAAATTTCGATATCAGGACATTACGTTGGGCGTTGCATTGGGTTCAGCCACTCAAATCGCGATGTTTGTGGTTCCATTGTGTGTGGTAGTGGCTTGGATAATGGGGATTCAAATGGATCTTAACTTTAATCTCCTTGAGACTGGTACACTTGCCCTATCGATAATCGCGGTAGCCTTCACTCTACAGGCAAGTCTAACTATATACTAATGTTTTTTTTTTTGTGAATGCCCAAAACAAGATATTCAATAACTGATTGATTTGTGTTAATTAATTTTTTACAGGATGGTACTTCTCACTACTTGAAAGGAATGGCATTGCTGTTGTGTTACTTTGTGATTGGGGCATGTTTTTTCCTAGCCAAAACTCCACTCAACGGTAAGTAACAACTTGAAAATTTAAACATGATTACTGTCTTAAATAAATTCAAACTAATAACATAATATTTAATGATTTTTAGTCCCTAATGGGAACGTGATCAATTTGGGAGTGAACCCAGAAGTATCAGGAGTTGCGTCAGCTTAATGCATTAGATATGCATTTGTTATTCTTTGATTTGTTTACATTTTGATGAATGGAATGCAATGGATGGATCAAATACTGCTCGAATCGAATCGTCTGTGCCGAAAGCAAGCAATATTGTTGAATGGAAGATTTTACTGAAGAAAGAGTCGTTAGAATTGCTGCTTTGTGAAGCCAGGCTTTAGAAAAGAGCTTATGATAATATAATGTCATTTTTATGTATATTTTGATGCTGCCCTGTATGGTTTGATCAATCACTTGAGGGTTTTCTTTGCTCTTTAGTGTTGTCATTTTTATCAATAAATCTATGTTAATTTCTTAGTCATGTTATCTAATTTCCTGGAAGTTTCTAAAGTGTTCATATTCTTCTTGTGTTAGGAATAACAGATTTGCTAGCAATTGAAATGATTTTGTTTGTTTTTATCATATAAGATATTATGTTGGAAGTAAAAATATAAAAAATTTAATTCTAACCACGCATTCAATGCCGTTGCCCAAAGCCCATTGCTATAGGGGCCCAAATTTTTTTAATTTCTTACTTTGAAAAAAGTAAAAAAAGTTTATGCAGTTTTCAATTAATTAAGGGAAAAAAATATGTTATCCCCAAAAAAATCTGTTATCCCAAAAATTTGCTCTCCTTAAAATGTTGTTCTCAAAATTAATGCAGTTTTTAAACGACTGATAATATTTTTAGCAATTATAAGTTTTAAATTGATTTTATTATTTCCTTGATTTTTAGTTGTGTTATTCTCATGAATACTGCCTTTCATTTTTTTTTGTATGTAATTCAAAGACTTTACCAAAATCAGTAAAGAAATTAATAACATACTAAACAACTAATATATCTTCGATTTCATTAGATTAAACCTCTGTTTTTTCCCTAATATAACTAATAATTCTTTCAATTCATGATATCTCTCATCATTAATATAAAGGGTAAATTTAAGAAAATTTGTGAAAAATGTATAATCTAATATAATAACTGTGAATAAAATAAAAAAAACTAAAAAATGAAGAGAGTAATTGGATATAGTTAATTACCGTTTTGATTTATTTGACTATTATTAATTTGATTAGTTAATTACTAGTGAAATATATATTTTGTGCTTTCATTTTTGAATAAATTTTGCCAAGGCCAATATAATGTTTTATATACGATTTTGTAAGCCTAGATTCTAACATGATTGAGTAAATAAAAAAATTAGCAAAAGTAACGTGTGTAGATGAGTGATATGATAGCTAAACTTGTTATAGCACACGGTATAAAAAGAGTGTTAGGCCTAGATAACATATGTTATTTACAATTGGCGTTGGCTTGAATCCTTATCAGCTTTTCATGCAAGATGTATTTCACGATCCCTTAAGAATGAAAACTTTTTCTACTAATTCAACTCATTTTTATATTAAAAAAAACCAACATGTGTAAAATGAATTTTAAAAGTATTTAGATATAAACTACATTGAACATTTATATGTGCATTTTTCTATTGAAAAAGTCTGTATAAATTAAACCATGTCCATACTAAAATTTATCGACGTTTTTATTTCAAAGCAATGATTAAAATGTAAATATCAAATAAAACCATAACAGCCTCCGAACCTTTTTGTGGATTTATTTGGCTAAACTGACACACGTGGCTCCCATGCATTGGCTTGGGCCTAGTACGCCAAACCATTCTTTGTCATTGCTAATGTTAATTGAAAACTCATGTTTTTTATTTTTCATTTACTATGTATTGATTGAAAGTATGTTTTCGGTTACTTGAAAAGTTATCATTATTTTGTATGTCCTAATTTTTAACCAATTTCATATCATTATTAAATGTTTACAACATGCAAAGTAAGAAAATCATTATAGAATTTTTTTTTTATTCTTGTGCAAATCGCGCACCACTCACTTGAACCAAAATCATTAGTACTTTATAAAAAAAAGGTAAGATAGAAAAACTAAATTTTAGCTTACTGAAAACATATTAAAAAACCTGATCTTATTTGAATGGGATCATAAACTGGTATCTTTAACCATGTATATATTTTTGTATATTCTAAGATGATGGTTGTGAGTTCTAGTGCAAAACAAGTCATGCATGTCCAATGGTTCCCCATATCCTAAAAATGGGAAATCATTATAGGGAATGGTCTGCTCCGGAAAAAAATCCTCTGTTCCCAAATGGTGTCCCCATGCCTATCCCCCCAATCAAAAAATGCCACGTGTCAACTTTTATTATATTTTAATAATTATCAATTTCTCTCTTTTACTTTTTTTAATTAAAATATAATAAAAGTTGACACGTGAAATTTTTTGATTGGGGAACAGGTATGGGGACATCATTTGGGGACAGAGGATTTTTTTCCATCTACTCCAACCATTCCCTATTTGCTATATCCTCCATGGGGAACCTCATTTTGGAGAATGATTATTTAATATTGTAAGTTTACTTTTTTATTATTTTATTATTATACTTGTATTATGGATTTAATATTTATATATTTTATATTATGGGTTTATTGTTTGAGTATTATGAGTTTAATATTTACTTGTGTATTATATTTTCATCTCATTGTTACTTGTGTATCATATTATACAACACATGCATGTTAAATAGAAAAAAAAATTATTCCTAATAACAATAATTAATAAGATATTTTAGTTCAAGATATTATAGTTAAGATATAATTTGTTGAATAATAATTAAAATAGAAGTGGTGTAAAAAAATGAATATAATAATAAAATATTATTACTTTATTGGAATATGAAATGTGGAATGGAAAATGTAGAAAATGATTGGAGTAAAAATATTATAGATATTGCAAAATGAGATTTTTAAAATGAAAAATGAGGAATATTGTTGGGTTATAATCAGGCAACCCAATCCTTAATCTTATTTCTTAGGTATGTTAGGTGTACAAATTTAATATTTTATGAATCTTTAATATAATTAACAATGAATGAAATGCTAGCAAGTTGCAAAAAAAATGTATAAAATAAAGACGACATTATAGATCAATGGAATTTGACCGTTCAAGTACTCCAATTCAACCTATTCAGTATTTCACAAAAAGTCATAGAATAAAAAGGGGTGTTTCTCTAAACTTATAAGTTAGTCAAACTTGTTTAAAAGTAGAATTTTAAATTAAAAGTTAATTAGTTTAGTGTTTTTCTAAACTTTTTTCAACTTAAAAAAGTTACTTTTAAGTAAAAAGTAAGAAGTAGGTAGTACTTACTTTTTAAAAAGTGATTTTTTTTCAAATATACTTTTTGATCAAACAAATTACAATATTACCCCTATATTATATTCAATACTTTTACAAAACATATATTTTATAGTTTTTTCAAGATTCAATGACTTAAAAGTGATTTAAAATTCAATTTTGCGAAACACTTTTAATGACTTAAAAATCGTTTTACAGAAATACTTAATTACTTATTTTTAAACTTCTTAAAAGTTAAAAAAGCACTTTTAAGTTATAAGTTACAAGTCATAAATTTGGAGAAACACCTCCAAATTGTGTAGACCAAAAGTTAAAGGAATGATTTTTTTCGAATTAAAAGATTTTCATTAAACATTTCGAACTCATGGATCCCAAAGCGTAAGAAATTTGAATTACTCCAATATTTATATCAAAAAATGTTTAGAGAAATCTTTTCAATGTCATACACCTGTCCATCGTGTAAAAACCCCTTAACCCACCAACCATTAGTTGATAGCAGACATGTATATTACAAATTTTGATTGGTTTGGAGTACTTGTATAAAGAAACTTATGTCTTACCCACTTTATCATTTACTCTAATTTTAAAATTTTTTATTATCGGTTCATAGGTTCTATTATTATTATTATTATTATTATTATTATTATTATTATTGTTATAACATCATAATCTATATTTCCAGCTATTCTCTATTTGATACCATGAAATCCTGCACATTGTTAGATATTATTCTTTTAAAGAATTCAAAAAGTGTAAAGTTATGTTTTCAAATTCATAATTAACAAAATTGGTAAAATATACCCCTTATTAAAAAGTCAATTTTCATATATTGTAAGAGTTTGTTGAATTTATTTTCTTAATATAAATATATACAGTTTAAAAAATGTTTGTGAAAAGTAGATCTGTTGGCAGGAGGTCGCTTCAACGAGTCGGACTTGGACACTTATTTTTTTTCAAAAACCCGGTCCGAGCTCTTCAAAGTTCGAATTTCTATGGGTCGGTCTTGATTTTTATATAAGTACCCAAGCCCGGCCCGAACTCGGCCCGATGAATAATTTTATTTGTTTAATTATATATTTATACATTAAATTTATAACTATTTTAAAATTTTATATTTTATACTATTTAATTTGTATACTTGATTGAAATAAATTTTACCAAATATTACAGATTTTAAATAAACAATGCAATTATGTTTAAAATTTAAATATATTTTGATTTATTTTATATTTTTTCTATTTAATTTAATAAAAAAGTTTATAATAAAAAAATATTTGCGGGCCCGTGCCGGGCTTGGGAATTACCTTGTAAACCCGGCCTAAGCCTGATCCGAGCCCGAAATTCTAAAGTATGGGCTTGGATTAATATTTTTATTAAAAACCCGCCAAGCCCGGCCCGAACCCGACCTGCCCAACGAACATGTCTAGTGAAAAGAGCTTTTTATATAACTTGTGAAACAAAATTCTAAAATGATAGCAATCTTATTGAAGTAAAAATCACTTTCACAATATATTAAACTATCTTCATTATTACTAATAGTAATAGATCATAATATTATTCTTACTAGGACAGGTTGTAAAATGAAAAGTAAAGATTTTGTTTCTTTGATCAAGTAAAACTTTACTCCGACTCTTATCAATATAAGATCAATCATCATATTATTGATCTAATGGTGATAAAGGGTAAAATAATGAAATCTTTTCTAGCAAAGTCATCATAAAATTTTCTCTGATTCCATTATCCTTTTGCTAATTTCTCTTTTTATATATCTATTTTAAATGCATTTCCATATCCTAACAAAATCTTTGTATTTAACCGCATAAGAAATTGGATGAAAATATTTTTAAAATTTCTTTTTATTTTCATGTTAATGTATAAAAAAATTTTGGGTGCGCGGCCGACTTTTTTGACCGGCCATAACATAGCATAGCCGGTCAAAATGACTCGCCATGTCTATGAACGACCGCTTTTTCTGGCTAACTGTCCATTGTGAAAGCCAGTAAAAATGACTGTCACGTCGAAATTTTTTTAACTTCATATATGAGGATAGGTTCATCTTTTTCCCGCGACGATGTGAAGTAAAACTAGACGATACTTAATATTACCTTATATTGAATTATATATTTTAATATGTTTGATGAAGAAATAATCATGTAAATAATTGATGAAAAAATAATTTTAATGAGTAAATAATTTCAAGAGCAATCATTTTTATTAATAATTTTCAATAGACAATCATAGAAATAGAATTTTCTAATGTCCTAACATAATAGTTAAAATTGAATTTATTCCTTCAAAGAATTCATGTTCAGATCAAATTTTTGGTGAAAATTTTCTTTCTCATTAACTAAGAATAACACACAAGGCAGACTTTAAAAGTACTTAAAACTTAAAAGGTTGACTTTTGGATATAGAATAGCGGTCAGAAACGTAGAAAAAATCAACGCTGGCCTAAAGCCACTAGCCCACAGAGTATCACAGCCAAAAATATGTCGTTCAAATCTGGCGGCAGAGCATCAGCATCTTACTATACACCCGCATGCAGAGAATCAAAAGAACGCTTAGACATAAAAGGCCGTTTCGCCTCACCGGTTAGTTGCTCTTCACCCTCCAGCCAGCGCCTAATTGCCTTATCTTTTCTCATCTCTGTAAAAATTCAAATCAAAACATGTTAAAAGAGCGAGCCATTGTGACATTTCGAAGCACCTCCGATCTCAAAACGTCGGAGTTTAGTTTCAGTGAAGGCGGAGACCATGGGCGGCTGCTATGGAACAACGCGCACCTTAGCTATAGAGTCAACGGTACTGCCGGTGTTCGTCTTCGAAATACTGGTTTTGCGAATTTTGCTTCATTTTCAATGGCGGAAAAGGCAGATAAAATTGAGTTTGCCCCGAGCTCGGCTCAGCTCTTGAAACATCCGTTGGCTATTTTGAGTTTCGTGCCTCGAGACATCGCGATTTTCGTTGCCGGAGCAATCGCTGGTGCTGTAGCTAAGACGACCACGGCTCCGCTTGACCGCATCAAACTCCTAATGCAGGTGTCACTTCATATGTCACCTTTCGTTTCATTTATTTTTAACTTATTGTTGGTCTACTTTACTTTTGGTGTCAATTTGTCTCTCTTTAAGTCTTTTTTCTCATTCAAGCTTGTGTTGTTTGATTACCGAGAAAATGTTGAGACTCAAATAAGTTATTCTTCTTCAATTACTCCGTTGGTTAAAAATATTAAAGAATGTGATTCTTTTGTAGACACACGGTGTACGGACAGGTCAACAAAAGGCAATTGGTTTCATCGAGGTAAACTGACGATCACTCTTGGTACTAAATTATGATTGTGCTATCATGGTTTAATTTATTTGTTATATTATCATTCTCTGAGTCAGATGAAACGAAGTTTTAGTTCATGTTTTATCTTTAATTTAGTCCATTTGGATATTGCATATTCTACTGAGATTGAAGTCATGGGAGTAAATGAGAATCTAAAATTAGGTTGATGCAGATTGGGAATTGAATAATTTAATTTGGTTTTCCAAGCCAAATCTGCTTTACTTCTTGTTCACATTCTTTTTATTTTTTCCCCTAAACTGTGTTACCTTTCAATAATTATTCAATGAATAAATTCTAAGCAGCATCAGTTTCAATATATTGCATCCAATAACATGGTTAGTGATTTAATGATGGTGCCTTCTCATCGAACTTGCAGGCCATAGCAGTAATTGGGAAAGAAGAAGGGATAAGAGGTTATTGGAAAGGAAACCTTCCTCAGGTCCTTTTGCATTCTTCGCATTGTATTTGATTTTTTAAAATCTTTTTGTTGTTTTGCATCATTGATGCAATCAGAAAATAATCTGATATCTAAAATATCTTCCAAATGTTTCAGGTGATCCGTATTATACCTTATAGTGCCGTGCAGCTCTTAGCTTATGAAACTTACAAGGTTACAGAAAAATGAATTTGAATTTGTGTGTTCTTCTTGAAATTGATGATGCTTGATATATTTGGCTGACACTCTTGTGGGTTTTTAGAAACTATTTACTGGAAAAGATGGCAAGCTCTCTGTTCTTGGAAGACTTGCTGCAGGAGCATGTGCAGGCATGACATCCACTTTCGTAAGTTTGTCAAATTGGAATGTTTGATATTCTGCTAATCATATGGGTACCTGCTAAACTTCATTGATTTTTCTAATTGATACTCAAAACGTTGCATATCTCTACTTTTTGTAGTTGTTGTAGTTCTCCCCCTTCTGTCAAATCTTTTCAATATAAAATCTTTTTTTTCTTTAATTTGTTCTCAATTCACCTTTTCTTTACTGTGCACAGGTAACCTATCCTTTAGATGTTCTGAGATTACGCTTAGCAGTTGAACCAGGATATAAGACCATGTCAGAGGTATGAGTGACCATTTGACTTTGTTAATTAATATATGCCCTTTTCTACATAAAGTAATGCTAATTTGCTAACACTTTATCCAGATTGCCTTGAACATGTTGCGCGAGGAAGGAGTTAAATCCTTTTATTACGGTCTTGGGCCTTCTCTCATAAGCATTGCTCCATATATTGCCGTCAACTTTTGTATTTTTGACTTGTGAGTTAATCAAATCCTCAAATATTTCAAGTGAAGGAGAAATAGATTTGTATATGTAAACTTTGATTATTTGGATTTCAGAGTTAAGAAGTCTTTGCCAGAGAAATATCGACAGACAGCTCAGGCATCTCTACTTACAGCTGTGGCATCTGCTGCTGTTGCAACCATTACATGTTATCCCTTGGATACCATTAGAAGACAAATGCAAATGAAGGGAACGCCATATAAGACAGTTTTGGATGCATTTCCAGGTAAATGACAAATATCTAGAGTATTATGAACATGGAATAAGATTAGAACTAAAATTTATAGGGTAAATGCTTGAACATATCACTTTATTACAGAACACGAAAAAAATTGTTGGCTTAGCAGGAAATTTCACAGAAACAACAAATTGAAGGTTCTGATAGACAATAGATTTGAGTCCAGGATTGGCTAAAAGGAAATATTACTAATATTAATGACCAGTGTAAGAAACAGTGTTTGCTTCCAGACCTTGTTTGTAACATTTATCTTCAGGCTATGATCCAACTACACTCCTGCAGTCTAGCCTGTAATCACTTGTGCTCTTTGGTTTGGTTTCATGTGTTTATTAATATTTTATGATATCTATCATCTGATTAAGTTTCTTTGTGCCCAATTTGTGTCTTTGGTGGCTCATTTATTATGAAAGCTTAAATATTTGGCTTCTTGGTGAGTTATTGAATACAATCTTAATCCTCTTGATGTAGGAATCATTGAACGGGATGGAGTTATTGGCTTGTATAGGGGCTTTTTACCAAATGCTTTAAAGAACCTACCAAATAGCAGGTTTGGAAATTGGATTTACCTTTTTCATTCATATATTTGATATATATACGGCAACAAGCCAACAACACTCAATATTAGGTATATATTTATAAAAATTATACTTAGGGAAGGACAGCACTTGGTCGAACAAAAGTTCGTGGAAGTTAAATGGACTTTTATATCGGCTACCACTTCTAATTTTGCATAGCACTCACCAGCAATTTTATGTTACTAACACATTGGTATTAGTTTAAGAATTGGGGGATTAGCCATTAACACAAGTGGAAGTTAAGATTTAATTTTCACGCTGTTGGAAGGGTTAAATTATTGATCTTATGTTCAATTTGCTTCATCTTCACCTGCATTTTATTTATTCATCGCTGCGCCTCAAATAGTACTAAAATGTATATCTCCTTTTTCTACTGCAGCATTAGGCTGACTGCTTTTGACATGGTGAAACGTCTAATTACAACCAGCGAGAAAGAGTTTCAGAAAATTGTTGAGGAAAACCGTAAGAATGAAAACCAGAACTCTGGCAGTTGAACATGCAAGCAGACTAATTGTATTCTGACCAGGGGGTATTTTATTAATGTCTTTGACCACAAGATTGTCGCCTCTTTTGGCTAAAACTTAGAAGTAGATGGTTTGTGTATAAAATATTGGCTGGCTGGGTGAAATGGCGTGTATTGAATGATGTTTGAGAACAGTTGCCTACCACTGTATACTTTCATTTTGTCCCGAGGTTGGTTATTCTTTGCAAGACTGGTTATTTTTGTGCCAAATGAGGCATACATTTCACTTTTTTCTTTATTAGTTTTGTAATTTAGGGACTGAAAATATTGGATTTGAATATGCAAACATCATAAGGTTCTGACTTTGTTTTCTTTTTCCCGTTGGTGAAGTTTTCATTTTACAATGCTTCTAAGAGCTATAAAACATGTTTTCATATTTTCTGAAGTAAATTTAGAACTCTGATCATATTAAACACTGTACACAAATTTTTATTCAACTTCTTAGAATCATTTGTAAGGCCTATTGTAGCTATCTAAAGAATTAATTTATGGCCTTTTCGAAATAGAAACAAAATAGATTAACTGAATATAAATCAAGAACAATAAAATTTGTCAAATAATAGGAATATATTCACACATGGTCTCTAAAAAATCTGAAAGAGAAGTGATGTGAAAGAAAAGATAAATTGAAACAAATACCTCAATATCTACTAAATTTGTATATATAAAATCATTTGTGCCTTTTTATTTTGGTACATGAAATATCGAAAAAGAAGTACACAATTTCTCTAAATTCCCTCGCTGATGTTAGCCACAAACTCTGAAATCATTAGCTCTAATGGCTTCCTCTCTGCAACTTTCTTTCCCCGCGCAAGCTTTTGAAATTTCCACGAGAAGCAGACGTCGGCATTTCCAATTTCTCTGTTCTCCCACAAAATTCAACGGTCAAGACGGCGACGATGATTCTAGCAATTGGAAGTAATGGCTTCATCTTCATCCTTGCGTATTGTTTTGATTTAATATTATAGCTTCAATCTTATTATCCTTTTTGAACTGTTGAGTACACTGTGGTTTTATTTTTTGGCCTAAACAGTTATCTGTATTTGTTGGCTGTTTTAACTCCATAAGTTTTCCCAATCTTCTACTTCCTCAGGGACGCGATTTTGGTGGAGAGATATGGCAATGGAACTGCTAGAAGGTTTTTCTTTGCTTCTTATTTACGCTGTACGCTGTCTTCTTTTTGTTTAGTCTTTTTTAATTTACTTGTTGGACACTTACTTTTAGCAATAAGATTAATCGCCATCGCCAATAAGATATGCTAATGAGTGTTTTAACTGAAAATGGAATACATATGTATATAGGCTGCCCCAAATTTATGTATCTCCTATAAATTAAGCTTTGGATACATAAAAATTGCAATAAATAAGTTTTTGATTGTGCGGTTCCAATTTATAACACATTGTCTAGGATGGTTAGCGGCAATCATGAATGAGAATATTATAATGTTTCCTTGAAGACTGTAATTTAAAAATTGAAATGTTCTCTCTACATCCGGCCCAATGATTTTTTATCAAGGATTTTATACATGCGTGCAAAGTAGCATCTATAGATTGTGCTTGTTGGTGATTTCTTTTATGGTTACTGTATTATGACATATTCCATTATTATTTAACTTAAACGTGATTTATTATCTGATTTTGCTTGGACGTGTCTATATTGCTTGAATGATGTTTTGCAAAAAGGTATATGCTAGATGATGACTCAAGATTAAAAAGTATCCTTGAAGAACATGATGACAATAGCAGTAGATCTGCAGAGTTTCAACAATCTGACATATCATGGCTTCCGTATGCTATCAAAAGTTTTATACTGCCTGCAGGCTTCCCAGGTGAATATAATTTGTTTCACCATTCTGATATATGCTCACTTATTTTAATATCCTTCATTTCTAGAGTTTCCTGTCCAATTTTGCTATCGACTATAATTCATGATAAATGAAAATGTCTTCCATAGCAATTCATCAGTGACCTGATGTGGGACCACAAAGTAGTAAGAACTTTTTAATCACTCAAAAACAATTTTCTTTAGGGGGATTTATCCTTAAATATATAATTCAGGAGGACGATTCATCAGGTGATAACTGTATCCTAGAAATTCATTATGAGTTATGACTTATGACAATTAAGAAAGAGTGACGAACACAAAGTTGTTGTTTCTGAAAGCTCAGTGTTTAGAAACGGGAAAAGGTTAAGTTCAGCTCTCTATTCCTAGCTCTTTCCTCAATGCTTGCATTTGTTTCTTCTTTCTAACAACTACTTGATGAAACTGCTTAGCAGAAGTTCCTCCATTTTTTCCTAGAAGCTCCTAAAGTCTTCTAGCTTGATCAATAAAACAGTCTTTAAGCAGAACAAGCTTAAGATGAAGTTGGTGCCTTTGTTTGGCTTCCTTGTGATTCCAGCTACGTTCAGGTTCAAACCCTCTGGTTCCGTGAGCAACCGCCCCTGTCATCTCTAGGGGCCTGCAATCCTATCTTATACTACATGTCCCACTGAAATCCCTTAACTTTTCATATACATAGTATTGCAGATTCTTCTGGTTAGTTTTGTTGAATAATTCCATTGTGTAATTGATAAGAAAACTCCCTTCTAAATTCTGATTAGGATTATGAACCTTAACGTTTCTCCGTTTCCTAACCCTTGGTGTTTTTGGTTGTGTCAAAGATCTGCTTTGGCTACTTATCTATTTACCTGAAAGCATATGGAAGATGGCAATTTTGGCGAAGAGCCTAACACGATAAGGGGTTTTTGTTAAGCTGAAAGAAAACTAGTTTAATAATAATCCTGGACATACTACTTAGAGTCTGTTATCTGTAGTAACACAGCTAACAAGCTATAGAAGAGGGAGTTCATATTAGGATTAAGCTTTGTGGATGAAATAAGTTCCATATGCTGTTATGCTATGTGATAGAAATGTGCATATATAACTAAAAGGAATGTTTTATGAAACAACTATATGGTGGACTATCAAGCAGTCAACGATGAAGCTGCCTAGAACAATATTTGCAGTTGATTTGAAATCTACAACAATATTTGCAAAGCAGGGTTGCAATTCCTTTGGGTTTTTAAACAATTATTGCATGTTTAGAATTCTTTATTGCATATACATCATACATTTCCAGTGTGTACTCTTGTTACGTTTTCCCATCATTAACTGCTTGATTCTATATTTTTCCCTATACTTGAAGGATCTGTGTCAGATGACTACCTGCAGTACATGTTATTACAATTCCCTACAAATATCACTGGATGGATCTGCCACACGTTAGTTACGTCAAGCCTGCTCAAGGCATGTCTTACTAACTCAGGCCATTAATTTTACTAGGGTATGTTTTGTCGGGATTTGACTCAGTTTCATTTTCCTTTAGTTGTACTTCTTGAGCTGATGATCCATTTTGAAGCAAATATTTTAATTTCAATTTCTTATGATTTCTCGATAACTCTGTATCTGCACATTTCCATTGCAGGCAGTTGGTGTTGGCTCAACTGGAACCACTGCTGCTGTTTCCGCTGCTGCTATAAGGTGAACCGTCTGTGTTGCTAAGCCCTTTCTGTAGTTTTAACTGCCAACTTGGTCTATTTTAAAGTTTAACTAATTAGTTTTCTATTGGAGTAATCTGGCAGATGGGTGTCAAAGGATGGTATTGGAGCTCTCGGACGCTTATTCATTGGTATGTAAACAAACAAATAGATAAGTTAAACATATACAGTTCAAATTTAATTAGAATGTATCTTGGTTTTCCAGGTGGACGGTTTGGAAATCTTTTCGATGATGACCCAAAACAGTGGCGTATGTATGCTGACTTTATTGGTAGTGCAGGAAGGTTTGTGCAGAATTTTTTTTTATTTATGCAACGGAAATCTAAATTGGTTAACCCATGTAAGCCTTTGTAGCTTCCAACTTCAAATTGCTACTGGACCACTATTAATCACAATCTTGACAACGAAGTCCAAGTTTAAGTTGAATTAAATGCTGCCTAAAGTATTTGACTCAATTGGAGTTTCTTACACCTTGAATAAGATATAGTACCAAAAAATTTGATATAATCCTTTAATAACTACATAATTAAGATAAAAATGCATTGGAGCATCAAGAGCTTGTAATTGGATGGATTGGTTTGTAGTCATTGGGATCATGTTGATGATGTTCTTCAAGAACTTTTCTGATAAACTGATTAAGATGTGGGGGGATGAAGAAGAGTGGACTAGTGGAGTGAGAAATAGAAAGATGGTGGACTGTGAGGCATGATTCCAAGCAGATTCTTGGATAAGCTGTGTTTTCAATTTACATGTTTAGGATTTACGGACTTCCATATGTTATACTTTATCTGAATTCGCTGAAAAATAAAAACAAGCTTCTATATCAACAGTGAAAGGCTGAAAAGTTGAGAGGCTTTAAGTAGATTCTTTATTTTTTTGAACTACATTTGATCAAGAGAAAGATGATGAATAGTTTCTTTTTCCATCATGCAGTATCTTTGATCTAACTACCCAGCTCTATCCTGCCTATTTCCTACCATTGGCTTCTCTTGGAAATCTTACTAAGGTGTCCTTTCTGAAGCTTTTCATACATAACCTGCACTTTTTATGATATCACATTGTTTTTGTATATGTTCATTTGTATCACATGGCTCATGCTTTCCAATGATATTCCCTGTACTGGAGCTAAAGAACCTGCAAAACTTAACTGAATTTTTGGATGCATTAATGCAAAATTGTTGGCTTCAGCTCTTTAAGTTGTGAAAATATTTTCCTTATGTTTCATATATGTTTTCGATTTTAAAGAATAAACTGATTCTCTTAACCCAAGCTGTATATATGTGTGTTTGTGTAAATCTCTAAATCAATAATTTAAACATACATAGAATAAATTGTGTTGATTTTTTTGCGTTTAAATTTGATAATTGCATATATGATACCACCTTTGATTTTAGTCAAGAACTAAGGCTTAGTCTGATTATTATCTTGAAGAACTTTTGCTGCAGTAATTTTTATATCATTATAACTGATTGTGGTTTTATTGTGCAAAATTTTTTTTCTTTGTCATATATTTTGTAGTTTGTGTAACGTTTTTAGTATGTACCTATGGATGATTATATTATGATATGATAGTAAATTATTCTGCTGAATGATCCAAAAGAGTTTCGAATGTAACTTATAATGGTTAGAAACCCAAAAAACAGTTAATCTGATTTTTAAAACCATAAGTTGCCTATTAACTTCTTTTGATGTTAAGGTTTTAAGTCGGGGAATTTTTTAGTCTCATATATACTCACTTTATACTTTATACTTAAAATGTTTTTAGATAAAAGCTCAATGGAACAAAGAATTCTTATTTTTGTTCGTCCATGGTCAATAACTATAGGATGCTTGAGAATAAGACAAACTTTCGTTTGTTTCATGGATATCAATGGAAATATGGACATGTTATTTTATCAAAAAATGTTGGAAGTTAATTTTTTTAACTGTTATCTGCATAAAAGCATCTTTTTTATTTCATATTTGTTTCTATTCATATGATGGCTTTGTCCAGGTTTCTCATGATGATTTAGATATTAGGTTTGTCATAATTCTTTTTCTAACATGTCCTTTACATGAACAAGAATGCTTATCTGGAAAAAAATGATCATTTTATTATGCTATATTCTATCATATGTTTCGTTTTCAAAATATTTAAATGTTTACTTGACTTGTAGTGTAAACATTTAAACAGGCTGTGGCAAGAGGACTCAAAGACCCTTCGTTCCGTGTAATTCAAAATCATTTTGCAGTGTCAGGAAATCTAGGAGAAGTAGCTGCAAAGGTGCAGTGTCGTGTGGTTTAGACTGTTATAACCATGATTCATTTCCTCAGCTATTGGCTCACCGCTTATTGCATGTGTGGGTTGTTTTTGCCTTCATAATCTATAAAATTGGAAAGAAAAAAGTTTTCAACTCCAGTGGTGTTGGGTCTTCACTGCTGCTATTGTTTTAGTTGCAAAAGCCAAAAAAATTCAAGAAAATATGTATTTTATGGAGACTTTTTGTTCGAATAAATTACGAACCTAGTATTGACAGGTGAAAAAGAAATGGAGAATAATACTTGATTAGCTTATCCCAACGAGTTATTGATTAGGA
>CATIWQ010408553.1:0-17788 GCA_949673415.1 Euphorbia schlechtendalii | reverse complement strand
ATATATGGGCATAGAGCGAGATCGCTTGCGGATTGAGATTGGTGATCGGTTGCAAGCCGAGACTGAGGTGGCCGAGCTGCAGGATCAGTTGGCAACCTCCGATATGGCTAGAGAGGTAGTAAGGGCAAGAGACAAAGAGCGATCCGTCACAATCATGGATCTTAGAGGCATCATATCTAGGCTTGAAGTGAAGATAGTGCGGTTGATGGAGATGAGCACAGAGGCATGGGGGTTGAAGACCAAATTTGGATAGCAAAGCAATGATGGCTCTAGCCCTAGTTATAAGATAGACCTTTAGGCCCATCTCCAGGGGCAAGTACCTACCTTGGGTTTTCCATGAGTGAGTTACCCTCAAACTCGAGCCTTACACTATCAAGGAGAAGGATGTGGAGGAGGATGAAGAGGAGGAGACAGATGATGATAGCATTGATGATGGTAGCAGTAATGGAGATGAGGGGGCCCAGTCACGGTTGCGATAGCTTAGATTTTCTTTGCTTTATTTGTAGCTTCTTTTTATGTAGCCAGCACATTTTAATATATTCGCATCTTTTATTTGGAACCTTGTAGTATTTTCTTGACTTTTTATGAAAATTTGCCTACTATAAAAAATCTTATTCTCTTGAGGACTTATCGCACTTTGTTGCATAAAAAGACCCGTCTTTGAAATCTTTACACAAAGGAGAGGCAAAACGAACCCAAAAAGAGCCATTAACAAGGATGGATGGTGGAGATTTGGGGGGCTCATCGACCTAGATAAGCGTAATGGGGCTACTCTATAGTGGGAGTATACCGAGGAGAGACTGTAACAGAAGAGAGGAGATCACTAATACATGTTGATGCAAACAAGGAAGCAAAATGTATCCTACTTTCTATCAATGCTAGATGCTTCTTATTGTGATGTAGATTTACTAGCTTTTTATTTAGTAATTGGAATGTATGTAGCATGAATTCAAACTGCCATGAATTAACTACTAGATTGTGTTGCATGCGTTGTTCTTGCATTATGGCACACGAGAATTGAAAATAAATATACTCGTAAGAATTTAGGATTAATGATCTTTTCATTAAATAAAATTAAATTGGGTACAAAAGTTCTTGATACAAGATATCTAATAACCCAACCCCTACTTTCAAAAATCCTCTTGGTTTTCTTATTGGCCTCTCACTGTTTTCACTCATTGCTCTAATTTTAGCCCAAAGTGCCCTTTTTGGGGTTTTCACTTTGACATACTGATCATCAAAAGAATACCCTTATTTTTTCTCAAATTTATGAAGAAGGAAAGTTGGCAGGCTTGTTACATGATTTATTTTTACTAGTCCAAGTTGATTGGGTTTATGAACTCATTGTCATCCATGTCCATCACGTTGATCGCTCATTTTCTAAGGACCTTCTTGATCACAAATGGGCCTTCCCAATCAAACCTAAAATTCCCTCTAGCATTGATATTGGAGGACTTCAGCTACTTTAGGATCAAGCTTCCCACTTTCAAGGGCTGATTTTAGTGCTTAACCTTAATATTGTAAGCTCTCACAATATATTGGTGATACATTTGAAGATGATCCAGGGCCTTCAAGTGATGCTTATCAATCATTTTCAATTTCTCAAATAGGGATTTTACCCAATTCGACTCTTTCATCTTGGCTTCCATGGCTATCCTTAGAGATCTATCTTCAATCTGCACCGGGAGAACAACTTCCATCCCGTAGACTAAGGAGAAGGTAGTCTGATGTGTTGGATGTGCACACTAGTTCTTTCCCCTTGAATTTGAACTCCATTATTAGACACAATATGATGAGGCATACCATAGCGCACCAAGATGTGCTTCTCAATGAACTTAGCCATTTTCTTGGCAGTTATATTAGTGAAGGATTTGGCCTTTACCCACTTAGAGAAGTAGTCGACCGCCACGATGATGTATCGATGCCTATTAGTCGAAGAGGTTCAGATCTCACCAATAATATCAATCCCCCACATTGAGAATGGCCAAGGAGTTTAAAGATTATTGAGATCTGACTGGGGAAAATGATTAATGTCTCCATAGATTTGGCATTTATGACATTTCTTCATCTCGGAGATGCAATCGACTATCATGGTGGTCTAAAAATCACCTTAAACTGAGCAGCCAACTGATGAAGAGATAATCACTCTGAGTGTAATTCCCCTAGAGCGAATTCCTCATTTTGAACCAGTCTAACTATGTCCTAATACCAAGATTTCTCATCTTTGCTAATAGTGGTCGAGTTAGCCTGAGAATAGAATGACTCCTTTGATGATTGAAGAACCATGAGCTTGATAGGTTGGGATTGGGGACCTTCCCATATAGAGGTTAGGGTTGCCAAGGAATCTGCCATCTGGCTCATATCTCAAGGCAAGTGTTAAAAAAACCTTCTTAAATTTCACGGCTAACTCTTAAACTGCATTGAGATACAATTGAAGCGACACCTCTTTAACTTCCCAATCTTCAATAACTTGTCGAATGAAGAGTACAGAATTACCTGTTATTATAACTTTTAAAGCACCAACATTTCTCAAAGCTTGCATATAAAAGAGGCACACCTCATATTCTTCCCCATTATTAGTAATTGGAAATTCAAGATGCTTAGAGAGTGTGATGACTTCATTTTGCGGTGTTACCAAGATAACCCCGAAACATTCCCCTCGATGGTTCATAGCTCCATCAAAGAACATAGTCCACTCTTCACATAATAATTCAAAGGCTGCCTGCTAGTCATCTATAAAATCTAAGTTCTTAACATAGTCGGAGTCTAGGGCTTGATTAGCGAGGAATTCTACAATTGCTGGACCCTTGATCACCTTTGTTGTGGTATATTCAATGTCAAATTCAATGAAAAGAAGAAACCAATGGGAGAGTTTTCTGGCTAATGTCGAAGATTGACATAAATACTTTATAAGATCGATCTTAGCCATAACTTGAATTCGATAGGACATGAATTAATGCTTGAGCTTCTCAATGAGCCAAACCATAGTCACGTAGGTCTTCTCAACCATCATGTATCGACTTTCATACTAGAGAAGCTTCTAACTTAGGTAACACACTACATGCTTGTGCTAGTCATCTTACTCTTGAATAAGCATTTCCCCTACTAAACACTCTTCGATAGCCAAATAGAGGATGAGAGGCTTATCAGGAGTCGACGGTTTAAGGATAAGTAGATTGATAAAATAAGTATTGATCCTATTGAAGGCCAACTAACACTGATCATTTCAGACTATTAGCTGCAACTTCTTTAGTAATTTGAATATTGGATCACAAATGGTAGCCAACCAGGCTATGAACCGATTAACATACTGAAGTGACTCTAGAAATGATCTCACTTCCTATTCTATCCTATTAGCTGGTATGTCACAGATAGCCATTATCTTATCTAGATCTATCTTTGTTCCCTCTTACTTACAATATTCCCTAGCAGTTTACGAGATGTCACACCAAAGAGGCATTCCTTTGGGTTGAGGAACAAATTGTACTTCTCTATCTTGGTGAGGAAATGGTTTAGTAGCTAGGGATGCTCTTCGATAGTCATATTGATTAGCATGTCATCAACATAGACTTCGACTTCATTGTGGATCATATCATATGAAGTAAAGCCATCAAAGCCCGCTGGTAAGTTGCGTTAACGATTTTCAAAAAAACAACATTCCCTTATCGCAGTACACACCCTATTAGGTTATGAAAGCCATTTTGACCTTATCAACAATATCCATGAGAATTAGATTTTAGCTCGAGAACCCATCCAATGAAGGAGTACATGACAGCCCTTGCAATGCTATCTACTAATACATTAATATAAGGTAATGGTAAGTCATCGTTTGGTGACGCCTTGTTTAAATCTCTAAAGTCCACACACACCCTATCTTTCCCATCCTTCTTAGCCATGAGAACAATGTTTGCTATCCATCTCGGATATTCGATGACCTCGAGGAACTTGGCCTCTATCTAATTTGCCACTTCTGCCTTAACTTTATCTTCCCATTCTAGATAGAGTTAATGTAGTTTGGGCTTTACTGACCTAAAATTTGGATCGGTTAAAATTTGATATTGTGTGATATCTTAGTCGACCCTCAGCATGTCTTCATATGACTAAAAGCTCCTACGTGATGCCTAAGCACATTTTCAAACTCTCTCTTTTTATTAGGGCTTAAATCATTGGATAAGGTTACCATTTTAGGCAATTCATTTATACCTAAGCTTATTTCATGTAAAGAGTTACTGTGAATACTAAAGACATTATGAGTGGATTCACATGAATGCATGGAGCCGTCAAGTAGAACATCAAACAAATAAGCAAAGTCTACGTTTTTCATTCTAAAAAAACACCTTAAAAGCAGAGTTGTTAACATCATAAATACTAAACATATAAAAAATTACATCATCATTTTCATCCTCCAGATGTAGAGGGTCTTCTTTGGTTGCATAATCTTGAGTAGCCCTTGGATCTGCATTTACCTTGATATTTGGTGGAGCTTGCAGCTTAGTTGACTGAGCAGTGATCCTTGGAGTAGCAGTGGTTGGTTGCTTGGCTTTGGCAATGGCTATGACCAAAGTTGCAATGACTAGAGGAGATGGAGGACAAGTGAGGTGTCCATTGAGTGGAGTAGAAAATGCATGAGTAGTAGGATGAATAATTGGAGCTTA
The DNA here is from genome assembly GCA_949673415.1 of Euphorbia schlechtendalii. Classification (NCBI taxonomy): domain Eukaryota; kingdom Viridiplantae; phylum Streptophyta; class Magnoliopsida; order Malpighiales; family Euphorbiaceae; genus Euphorbia; species Euphorbia schlechtendalii. The sequence continues at coordinate 13,133 of CATIWQ010408553.1, read as the reverse complement.
ACAAATAGAGGAGCTGAAGAAGAGCCCTTGCCATAAGGAGTGGCGATTGAAAAGTAGAAAGGAGTAATTGGAAGAGGGTTTCCCTTATATGGTTCACCGGGATAATTCATCATTATGGCATCAAGGATAAGAGCGAGATTCATCTCATGAATTTGGTTGAGCTTCATGTTACCCTTTTTCGGATCCTCGACCATAGTCTTAGCCAACTTCTAATGATTATAGCAATGGGACCCCTTTATTCTACACCCCTTTCCATCCTTTCCTCATAAGAAAAACTAGGGACTTAGTAAGGGAATCCACAATAACTTTGATTTCCTCATCCATGAGATTGGGAGGATTATCATCAATTTCTTTCTCGAAAGTTTCATCGAATTCATCAACTTCCATAACTACTTTCCCTTTCTCACTATCATTAGCAGGAGGGGAAGAGAATAGGCTTCTTCACAAGGCACCTCATGGCCCAACAGGCATCAGTTCTCATAAATGAAAACATCATTAAAGTTTCAAATCCTGAGCACATCTAACCCTCAAGCTCCACTAGCTCTAATTTCTCGATATATGACACTTGTCCACGATCACAAACACTCACCATATTCTAGAAAATTAGCTTCTTGTATTTATAAAACTTGTTGCATGGATGGACAAAGCCTACTCATAATTGAGGAATAAGAGGCTTCGGGTTAATAGCCTCCAAGAAGCCTTGATGATAGTTGCTTAGTCCCTAGCAAAGAGTGGTATAGTCGAACCACTTCATTAATTTATCTACACTCTTCTATAAATAGAGATATCCAGTGGGGACTTCCTTCTTTCCATTATTTACAGTGGCTACACAAAAACCATATTCATTCTCTTCAAATGCCGCAGCAGCCAATACGGATTCGTCATCAGCCTCAATAGTGACAACCTTGCCATGATGGTAAAGTTTGATCTTTTGCTAGTGGGTGGAAGGAAAAACTTTGATAGATTGAAACCATAGTAAAATTCACCTATGCTTTCACTTCCCCCACCATCACTGACTGATGTGGTCGGAGTTGCAGCCATTTAGAATAATTTCTAAATAAGGCCTCTACGGTGGGTGTCAAACAAGGTAAGTAGTTTCCAAATACTGAATTTGGCTTGAGTGTTCTTGAGATGGTTGACCAAGGGGTCAACTTCTAAAGAGGCTTCATTAAATTGCATGAGAAGTGGAGGATCATCGGAGGCAAGCTCCATGTCCCTCTCATGATGCTAATCCTTCACTTGCTCAGGTTCATTAGGTTGAGATACTTGGAAACTTCTTGTTTCATGCAAAACCCCTTCTTATAGCACCCTTGTTTTAGTGGTAGAATGAAATAGATAGCTAGGAATCAGATGCAAAATAGAGACATCCTTCATATCATAATTGTCTAGATCAGTTGGTTCAAGACTCACTATGCCCACTTCTTCTTCTATTTTCATGACATTCTTCTTCTTGCCAGGCCTTAACACATAATTTTATATATCAATTGGAGTAGGCTGATCATTCCTAATCACATCCACTATCTTCACTTCTCCATTCGGGGATCTTAGTAAGGGTTGTGGTTGATCTCACTATCTCATAAGCTAAATCATCCACCATTTGCTCTTGTAACACAAAATTAACCCCTGGATTGAATTGCATCAATATCTCAAAAACAAAGTTCAAGTAAAGACTAGACCCTATCACATTAACCTGATGACTTCTTTCTATGATCATTCGCTCTATCTTTTCAGATTTTTCAAAAACTTCAATGTAGCTCTCAAAGTTATCTAGTTCTAAATGATGGCTATAACTCAGGAGCAAGCCTTCGATGAGAAAGCCCACTTCCATTTTACAGCCAAAGCTTACGTGAAGCAACACTTTGAGAGCTATCCAAATTCTACAATATTCATTGAAGGTCTCTCCATACTTCTATTTAGAAGTGCAAAGTTCATGCAAGTCGATTCTAAGCTTCTCATTATAGATGAATTGGGTATGGAATTCGCATGACAATGCTTCCCACTTCTACCTCATGTTACTATGCAAGCTCATATACCACTCTAAAGCCATTCCATTTAAAGAGCACGAGAATAACATGGCTATGGCTTGGTCAATGAGACATTGCACCTCTATGACTACCTTGAAATGGATAATTTGGAATGTAAGAGATCCCTCCCCATGATAGCTAGGAATTCTAACCATATTTAAGGGTGGTTCGGAAAACATTAGGGGAGGTAAGATACTTGCAAAACTCAACTCATCTTTGAGAGCTTCTATGACATATTTTAGGGGTAAAACAGTCCCCACTACCATCTTTTGCTATTCTTCTTCCTCCCTCACCCTCTTCAAGCGGTAGAACACATAATCCAGGCTCAATCCTAAGTTGACCATCCCTACCTTAATCTTGAATTGAGGTAGAGGGTTAGATATAGTACTCAACTTCAAGATTGGAGTATGGATTTCTTTTCAGCCACCAACTTCTGGATGTTTCTTTAGAGAAGCCTGCAATTTTGGTGTGGTGGCTATGTGTAATATGGTAGGTACAAAAATTGCTCCACTCATTTGGCTTTGGCACTGGTTAGGGCTTGAGATTGTCAAGGAATTTAAGATCCTAGATCTTATCAAATAGTTGCATAAAGTCAAGATATAAGGTGATATGCCTTAGCGAACATCCACATAATATTAGATGACAAATACTTCAATGGGCTGTACCACCTAGATAGCGATCTGTACGTTGATTTAATTGGGCTTTGTAGGGGAAGGGCTGAAGCAGATGCATCATAAGACTTTTTATACTGAGTCTTCCATTGACTTGTTCTAGCTGTGTGCTCGAGCCTGTGAATTCTCTCTAGATTTTCTGCTTTTAAATGCATAGCTAGAGAATTTATATGCTCCCAATTGCATCTTATAAAAAGGCAACGCTCCATTGTGTAACTTCACTATCTTTTACCTTTCAAAAAAACTTGCATGGTCATTCACCTTCTGTAACAGGCATTAAATGTTTCACCTGGCCTTTGTATCAAACCTTCTAGATTTTGAATGGTCATTTTCATCTAGCTATTAAAAGCCATATTACTTGATCTATGCCTTAGATAGGCATGACCATTCACTCATAATCTCTTTTAGAAGGTTATTAAACCATTCATTTGTAGGACTCCCAAAGTTGTGATAAACATTTGAGCAAGAATCTTATCACTCAACTTCCTAACACTCATCACCATCTGGTAGTTCTTAATATGCTAGCAAGGGTCTCCCACTCCTTTATAAAGTAACCAATAGGGAATAACAAAATTTATCTGGGACCCATTTGTTATCCCTTGAAAAGTTTACCACTAGATAGCATATGATGTAAGGAATTGATGCCATAGATTTGCCATCTCAAGGGAGAGTCCTTGGGGAATAGGTCCCTCTACCCTTGGGTGAATATCTCATGATTCTGAGTCTTAATAGCTACTAGGCGAAATGCTAAAAGCTGGATATGAGATGTGCCTCTAGGTGAGACTAGAAATTACAACACATTATACGGCTGTTGGAAGGTTTAATACTAATTCCTAGAGATAATTGACTTAGTGAAGGAGCCTTAAATTGAGATGCCCCTTGAATAGGCATCTAAGGGCTGAGAAGTAAATCCTTGCAATGAAGGCATAGGTGGAGTAGGGAATTACGACTAAGATCCCACATTAAAGCATTCCTAAATAGACTTGCAGGTGGTATTCAAAAGGCTATTCTAGAAACCCTATAGAAAGAAAAGCTAGGCTTGGCATGCCCAGGCTTTCCATGTTGGAATACATTTTGAGAACTAGGATGGCTTTTGTAGCCTAACCCCTGGCCTTGTTGTAGATGCCTAAACAACCCTATGCTAACCACTAACTGATACTACACTTGGTTATGAAGAGAATTCAAATTAGCCTGAAGAGTGGAGGGATGCCCTTGATTGAAGATCCCCTTGCGTAGAATGCCTATTAGTAGCAGGAGGATGTTTCAACTTAGAGATGCAATCTGAATTCCTTTCCTCAAATAAAAGTGCTCTCATAGAAGCTTTAAGAGCATCTTAAAAGTTTAGATTAGAGAGTATCCTAGTCAATGTTGCATCTGCATCAGCCCCATTACCAGATTGAGAACCTCCCCCGGATTGGAGTCAGATAAATCTTGCTATTGCTCACCTTGACGGCTAGCATCTTCACCCAATAGATTAATTTTAACCGAATGTAAGATGATCAAACTGACTGAAGCTTGAATCAAACCCCTCACTTAAATCAGAATACACCACACCCTCTTCTTTTTCCATGTTGATCTTTGGAGATAAATGAATAAGGCAATCTTTCAGACATACCCAAACTGAATGTCAAACAAGAAGAATTAGGAAATGCATACGTTGATGCTTTATGGGGTTCATAATTATCCCTAAAAGGCTTTGTTGAATTCTCATGAATTAAATGTTATGTTACATCCTAGCATATAGAGTTTAAGAGATCAATTTGGTCTCTCAAAAGATGGGTTTGAATAGATTAAATGAAATGATCTTGTTTACCTTGAAAAAAGGGGATAAAGAGTGGTAAACCCTAACATGGTAACATCTTTATTTTATGACTACATGAGGACTTTTTATTTGGGTAAGACAATGTATTATACTCTTATGGTGTATTTTTTGAATGAATGAATTAATGATTACGTTAATTTGGTGTCACCAATGTTGCGAAATGAATGTTTTGAGTATATGACTAAAATTTGGCAAAGTTTCAGATGCTAATTGAGCATCACAAATGTTGGGATATGTCATGTCAATGCATCCGCTAAGGTGATATGACGTCAAGTGTCTTTTCTGGTAAATGAATATCCTGAGATATTTTATGATGATTAGGGTTTATTCATGATGCCATTATACTTCATGAGCATTCAAAAACCATAAACTAATAAAAAGAAATGCACAAAAGAATGTAGTTTGTGTGATGTACATGGTGTGAGCTATTATTTTTATTTGCATATGTAAATAAATAGAAAGCGATTAAACACATAACACATAGCATGCATGAATTAATAATTCTTCCAACCATAAGCCTCTTGCGAAATAAAGGGTTTGGCTTCAAACTATAGGCTTGGATAATCTTGACACCATGAGGATATCAAGGAGCGAACTTGCACAAGTCACATAGAGACATTTTGATACACCCTAAGGGAAGTTACTACAACGATGCTATATGAGTTTGGTCACAAGGGTTGTTGTAGAAGGCTCTTGTTGCACTATGATACACTCCAAGCCTCTCCCCAAATAGGTGCGGATGAGAGAGATACTTGTGATATGGCAACAAGTGATCTATAGACTAGGCATCCTCGATCCCCATGGGGTCACAAGTGATACTTTCATGGCTTCACGCTAAAAATTTGGAACCCTAACCTTAAGGTTAATCCATCTAATACATATGCTTTTGGTAAATATTTTAGAGGTGGATAAACTCATTTAACGATTTTTCAATACTCATCTTAAACTTTAAAAAGAAGAACGATCCCCAGTAGAGTCACCACTATGAGCAGACGACACTTGAGACTTGCTCAGTCACCGTGAGGCACCGTCCCTGTTAGATGGGGCATGGGGGTTTTTTAGGAGTGAATAAAATCTTTGGAAAGACATGAGGCCTAAACCTCTAACCTACGTTATGGAGTCGCTACCTAGATAACCTCTTTCAGGAAATTTGGCACAACTTTGATTTGTTATTTGTGTTATGATTACAAGAAAGCCACCACCTTAAGATATTTCAATTATTTTTCAAGTCATTTTCCATTTATGTTAACATTTTATAATGTAAACATGCGGAAAAGCGATAATTAAATGAAGGAAAGCAGTATATAAATAAAAAAACTTCTAACCTAAAGGTCCTAAATACATTTGTTCAACAAATAGAATTTATTCACGAAGTGCAGTACCCAAAGAAAAATAAAACCTAATATAAATCTAACCTAATCTACTTCATCTCCAAATGTTAGCACATGATATAACACAACATCATAGCATAATTAGTGTACAAAACAAGACTCAGTTAGTAGAATATGTTAGGTTAGGTTGATCGCAAATTGATGGATTAAAAATTTGGAAATTCGGGTTCCCCGCGCATTTTTATTTGGAAAAATATTGATTTTAGACTCGATTTAGGATAAAGTTTTATTATTTTGGATGATACATAGTATAAATTTGGTATGTTATTGGGGAAAATGTGTTTCCTATCATGTGGGGATATAAAATGATGTAGAAATAGCAAAAACTAAGTCAAAAGTAGAACAAAAGGGGCCTGGTCGGGACCAACTAGGTAGGGCGATATTGGTATGGTGTTCCCAAACCGTCACTTCCTCATAAGTGGAAGGGAGAGGGGTGATCTTAGGAGACTGGTTCAGTCAGGCCGGGATCGACCCTCTATGGGCCTGTATTGTCCCTTAGATTGGGCCGGTACTAGTTTATATCCTAGAATAGATACTAAAAAGCTCGAAAAACACAAAAAACACACAAAACATGCCACGAGTCTCCAGAAGCTAAGAATTGTACCCCTCTAATGTGAAACCATGACTTTAGGAGCCAGAAAACACAGTCCTTTAAGCCTTTAGTCTTGAATGTTTTTGAAAAAAAAGTGATGGAAAGTGGACTTTTGAGGAAGGTTAGGAAACCCTGGAGTTAGATTTTATATTTCTAAACTCGAAGAACCCGAGGAAGAAAGTTGCTTTTGAGAAAATGTTAAGGAAAAGGCTAAATGGAGCTTTTCCTAACTTTTTCCCTAAAGAATTTCTCCCTTTCTCTCTAAAACAAAAGAAGCTAGTAAAAATGACAAGTCCCCCTAGAAAACGTAATTTTAGGTTCACATAAGGTGTACAAAAAGGGTAAAAACAAATTAGGGTTAGAGGTATTTTTGGAAACAGGGATAACAAAATTTTTCTAAAATGTCAGCCAAAACCGGCCTTGCACTATGTACAAGGCTGGTAACAGTCCGGCCTAATAATCGCCAAGCAAAGATCGATCCAACCTTTGAGACCAATCTACTAGGCGGACTGGTATGGCCTAGTCTCGGGGCTGGTCTAAAAAGTTGAACCCATTTTTCTAGGGGCGGAACGAGTGCAATATTTTTTATTTTTTAAGGGTTATATTTTTGAGAGTTTTTCTGATGATTTTGAACGGTTTTAATGGTTTGAAGGGTTTGGTTTAGATGGTTTTTGTTTCTAAAGGCCCAAAGATTAATAAGTGTATAATTACACTTATTATTATAATAATATTACACATTAAACATTATAGTTTAAGTCATTTTTATACTTCATATAAAAGATTTCACGTGGTATGTACTTGTTTTTTTTATGCAAATGCAGGTACTAGGTAAATCTTGGGAGTAAAATTATCAAAAGTGAATTCTATGAAAAAAGAGTGAAAAAGGTTCAAAAATTATGCATGAAACTAAAGGATTTGGCAAAGGATCGAAGATGTCAAAGATCTATAGAAATCGCAAAGAGGAATTATGCGAAAAAGGCATGTCAAGATTGTGACACACATATTGCGGTCGTGACTTGTTAACTTTCACAAAAGAGAGATGCCAATCAAGTGTTCACGATCGTGACATATATTCGTGGTCGCGACCTTGATAGTTTTTGGTCAACTCTTATCTTTTTAAACCGCAAGATAAAATCAATCAACCGCCATCAATTGTCAAATGAATAGACACCTATTGGAAGTTAACCAATCATGAATAGGTGCCTATCCATTATGGATAAGTCAAAGCCTTTCATCCAATCACAAAGAAGTGATGCAATCTTTCACCAATGGATATGACTCTTTGTCTGGATGGATGCAACCCTTCATACTCTATAAATAGGGCTCCAAACTTCACCATTTTCGTGTCAATTGGTGTGTGTGAGGAAAGAGTAGAATTATATGGTGTGAATATAGTTCTAAAGAGAAAATCGTATGGTTTTCACTTTGTTCTAAGTTAGCGAGAAAATGTATAAGTGATTCGAATGTTATTTCGATCACTAGATTTCTCTACATATTCGAGTGATGTTGTATAAGTGTAATTGCAAATCACTTATCAATAAAAGTTTTCATTCTTCAATATTAGTTTGTTCGATATTCACAAAGAACAGCATCCTAGCGGAGGTTCTATACGAGTCGAGACCGAATTTAAAGTAGACGCAGGAATTGCGGGAATTGATGACTCCCATTAAAGAGTGGATATGGTTTGATCAACTATAGCTATCACTTGCATACCTTAAAACTTTGCTTTGCTTTCTACTGATACTTTCTATTTCGAAGTTTATGATATGTCTGTATGTCATAATGTGTATTTCATGTTGAGTCTTTTATATTAATCAAGTTATATGCTTTTGAGTTAACTTTAAGAGTAGGTTCTAGGCTAATGAGATTGTGTATAAAAATTGAATCTACGATTATAACGTTATTTAGTGAGCCAACATTTTTGGAATGGTAACTTGCTAAATGTGGCTATGTGAGAGCAACCCTTACTAAGCATAGTAAATTGTTATCCAGGTTTATATAATTTTCTTAACTCGTTTCCACAAGATTTAGAAAAGTCATTTCATGTGTTACTCTGTGGTGAATAATTGAATATCTGAGTGCCTGGAATAGAATTTGTTAAAGTAGTCTAGTGTACGTAATATCTTTGACAATTTTGCATGTTTTCTTTGCTATACTTGTTCATCATGTTAATCTATACTGATTCCTTCTACTCTAATCTATCTATTCAACTATCCATTTATCTACCAATCCAACCCCCATAAATAAAATCAAACTATTTTATTTTTCCTTGTTTCGTTCCTCCTGTTGATCTTTAGAGCTGGTTCCTTCCCTGTGGGATCAATATCTTTTAAAACTGCATCACAATTATATACTTGCAGATATCATCATTTTACTATTTGATTAGTGGTATTGACAACACCTATACTTTAAAGCCAAAATCTTGCAAACAAGTTATTAAACTTATCAATAGAAAATATGCAAACAAGTTTTTAGCGCTGTTGTCGGGGATAAGTCTTGCGGAACAAGTGTAGCCAAAAACTCGTGAACAAGATTTTAGTGCTGTTACTGAGGAAGGCAAGTGCGTTCTAAAGATCAAATTGCCAGAGAATGAGCAATTATATTTAATACGTTTGTTTTTCTTAGTTTTTCTAGGTAATAAGTCTAAAAATTGAAGAAATAGAAGAATTGAAGAAGATTGCGACCGTGATTATAGATCACGCTTGTGAAGTTATACAGTAAAACCATTTATTCCTGTTTTGAAAGAAATCATGATCACGATAATCCTTCGAGATCACGATACGGCCCCAAGATTCTCCTTCTTAATAGAACAGGTTTTCTCTTTTCTTTACTTTTCTTTTTCACATTTTTAGACTAGTTGTTTATTTTTAGATTTTCAATTGAATAAAGTCTTCCACAATGAGGACATTGTGTTCTTTAGTGTGGGGGGGCAATTGTAAATCCCAAAAATAAAAAAAAATTGAATAAAAAAATTGAAGAATTTGGAAATTTTTGTTATTTATACATTATCCATTCTTATACTTCACTAACATTTGTCCAAGGTTATTTTGAGTATTAGGTATTACAAGTTTGATGTTAGTGCAAAATTTGAGTGCATGTTGAAATTGAGCATTATTAGCACAACATTTATCAATTTGGCAAGGATGAGTGGTGAGTAACATTCGAAAGCAACATTCCAAGTAAGTTTCGATATATATTTCAATGCAACATGAATTAATATAAGTTATATAGTTTTAGTTTAATGCTTCCGATAAGTTTAAGTGGAGTAATATCTAGTAGTATTCTCACTAAGAGTTTTATATGAAAATCTTGAATAAGTCCTATAAGTATTGAGTGTGATTAAAGTGTTGGGAAACTATAGGCATAATTCTTTTAAATTGATCAATAAAGGATGAAGGTATTAAGAGTGAAAAATCAAAAGAAAGAGAGGATAACCAATGAGTTATGCAAAAGGTGATACGGAGCAGAAATTGCAACCATTCATTGAGTGAAAAAAGAGAAAGAAGCATAGCATGAAAAATGGGTGCAAAGTACAAAGCACATAAAAAACATATGCTTAAAAGAAAAAAATGAGAGAGTGGTATGGAGCATAAAATGAAACCACTAAAAAAAGGGGAGAGTGGTATGGAGTATAAAATGCAACCACTAAGAGTGTTTTTAGCATCATAGGTTACCTAAAAATACCTTGAGAGAAAATATTCAAAGTGTGCTTTTTATATCCTTTATACTTTATAATATGCTTACGAGAAGGAAATATTCGAGTATGCATATAACGCTTATATGGAGATGCATTCGGTTGAACCTCCATTAAGAGCAAATATATGCAACTAAACTATATAATTAGCACATTACTAATTTATGGGAAATTTCAAACTTCTACTTGAATCTTATGCAACGTGGGAATGTGGTACTCACTGCAATAGTCTTTCACTAAATGAGGTAGGAACTTGAATACTATTTTATACACTTCTGTTGAATTACCTTGAGGACAAGGTAAAAGTTAAGTGTGGGGTGTGATAAGTGTATAATTACACTTATTATTGTAATAATTTTACACATTAAACATTATAGTTTAAGTCATTTTTATACTTCATATAAAAGATTTCACGTGGTATGTAGTTGTTTTTTATGCAAATGCAGGTACTAGGTAAATACTAGGAGTAAAATGATGTCAAAAGTCGAATTCTATGAAAAAAGAGTGAAAAAGGTGCAAAAAAGATGCTTGGAACTAAAGGATTTGGCAAAGGATCGAAGATGTCAAAGATCGATAGAAATCGTAAACATGAATCATGTGAAAAAGGCATGTCATGATCGTGACACACATATCATGGTCGCGACTTATTAACTTTCATAACAGAAAGATGCTAATCAAGTGTTCACGGTCGCGACATATATTCGTGACGATTTTTGGTGAACTCTTATCTTCTTTCAATCACCGGTTAAAATCGATCAACCGCTATCAACTGTCAAACGAATAGACACCTATTGGAAGTCAACCAATCATGAATAGGTGCCTATCCATTGTGGATGAGGTCAAAGCCTTTCATCCAATCACAAAGAAGTGATGCAATCTTTTACCAATGGACACGACTCTTCGTTTCTATAGATGCAACCCTTCGTACTCTATAAATAGGGGCTCCAAACTTCACCATTTCCATGACAATTATTGTGTGTGAGGAAAGTGTAGAATTATATGGTGTGAATCTAGTTCTAGAGAGAAAATCATATGTTTTTCGCTTCGTTCTAAGTTAGCGAGAAAATGTATAAGTGATTCGAATGTTATTTCGATCACTAGATTTCTCTACATATTCGAGCGATTGTTGCATAAGTGTAATTGCAAATCACTTATCAATAAAAATTTTGTATTCTTCAATATTCATTTGTTTGATATTCACAAAGAATAGCATCCTAGCGGAGGTTCTGTACCAGTCGAGATCGAATTCAAAGTAGACGCATGAATTGCGGGAATTGACAACTCCCATTAAAGAGTGGATACAGTTTGATCAACTTTAGCTTTCACTTGCATACCTTACAACTTTGCTTTGCTTTCTACTTGTACTTTCTATTTTGAAGTTTATGATATGTCTATGTGTCATAATGTGTATTTCTTGTTGAGTCTTTTATATTAATCAAGTTATATGCTTTTGAGGTAATTTTAAGAGTAGTTTTGGGGTTAATGAGATTGTGTATAATCACTGGACCTGTGATTATAACTCTGTTTAGTGAGCTAACATTTTTGGAATGGTAACTTGCTAAATGTGGCTATGTGAGAGAGATCCGTACTAAGCATAGTAATATTGTTATCTAGGTTTATATAATTGTCTTAACTCATTTGGACTAGATTTAGAAAAGTCATTTCATGTGTTTCTCTGTGGTGAATAATTGAATATCTGAGTGTCTGGAACCGAATTTGTTAAAGTAGTATAGTGTACGTAATATCTTTGATAATTTTGCATGTTTTCTTTGTTATACTTGTTTGTCATGTTAATCTATGTTGATTCCTTTTACTCTAATCTATCTATTCAATTATCCATTTATCTGCCAATCCAACCCACCAAAATAAAATCAAACTATTTTATTTTTCCTTGTTCCGTTCCTCTTGTTGATCTTTAGAGCTGGTTCCTTATTTGTGGGATCGATATCTTTTAAAACTATATCGCAACTATATACTTGTAGTTATCATCATTTTTTCTATTTGATAAGTGGTATTGACAACACCTATACTTTAAAGCCAAAATCTTGCGAACAAGTTATTAAACTTATCAGTAGAAAAGTGGCGAACAAGTTTTTGGCGCCAATGCCAGGGATAAGTCTTTCGGAACAAGTGTAGCCAAAAACTTGCGAACAAAGATCTCTTTCAAATGTCTCATAACCCTAATGAGGATCACTAGAATTGGTGAAGTAAGCGAAAATATTTCTTATCTTCGCTTCATGCACTACAAGAAAATATCGACTTAGCGTCAACAAATAGCGTCGACAGATATTTCAACTCTAACAGCGTCGACTTAGCGTAGATTTGGAGTCAAAAAATTTTGTATGAATTATCACAAATAATTGCTACAAAATAGCGTCAAATTAGCAACACCAAATTTTGCGTCGATATTTTTGGAAGCAATTAGCATCGACACAACGTCGAACTTTATAATAGAAGAAAATTTGTTACAACTTGACGATAATAATGAAAATATATGTAGAAGTTTCACGGTGTATTTAAGAGGGAAAGTTAGCGTCCGCCTTGATTTTTCGAATCTTAAATTTAAAATTAAAAATTAATATTTATTAAATCTTGGACTCTAATCGGAAGCTAATTAACTTTTTATAAACACACTAATATTTCACACTTTCTTATTTTACTTTGCTCTCACCTACTCAACGCCATCCGCTTTAGGGTTCATCGGCTCTTTCTTCCCCCTTTCCTCTAAGGTCAAGTGTTTATTTTGCTTATCTATTTTTCTTTTTTTCATTTTTTCATCTTTTTCTTCTACTCTTGTTTGTTTATTTACCATCTATGTCTTAAATTTCCTCATCTCCTCATCGTTAACATGAGTTTTGTAAAAATTGTTTACAGGTCTGGAATTTCTGAACGGGATAACAAGTTTCAGGAGATTAACTTGTTTGCTTGTTTTTGTTTTC
>CATIWQ010408537.1:0-11909 GCA_949673415.1 Euphorbia schlechtendalii | reverse complement strand
TTTAGATGTTTATCCTAAGACCTATGTGATAAGTGTATAGTTACACTTATTATCATGATATTTTTACTCATAAAACGATATGGTTTAGAGTCATTTTTATACTTCATAGAAAAGATTTCACGTGGTATATAGTTGTTTTTTTATGCAAATGCAGGTACTAGGTAAATCTTGGAAGTAAAATGGTTAAAGTTGGAAATCAATGGAAAAAGAGTGAAAAAGGTGCAAAAAGAAGCGCAGAACTTAAGGATTTGGCAAAGGATCGAAGATGTCAAAGATCGATAGAAATCGCAAAGAGGAATCATGTGAAAAAAGGAATGTCACGATCGTGACAAACATATCACAGTCATGACTTGATAACTTTCACAACAGAAAGTTGCTAACCAAGTATTCACGATCATGACAATCATTCGTGGTCGTGACCTTCACGGTTTTTTGATCAACTCTTCTCTTCTTTCAACCACCGGATAAGAATGATTAACTGCCATCAACTACCAAATGAAAAGACACCTTTTGGAAGTTAACCAATCATGAAAAGGTTTCTTTCCATTGTTGATAAGATCAAACCAATTCAACCAATCATAATGAAGCGGTGTAATTCTTGGCTAAAGGGCACGACTCTTCATTTGGATAGAAGCAACCCTTCGTACTCTATAAATAGGGGTCCAAACTTACCAAATTCATGGTATGGAATGGAATGTAGTGGATTATGTGGTGTGGAATAAGTGATAAGTGTGTCGCATAGATAGAGAGTAAAAAAATGTAGATTTCTCTACGTTCATAAGTGTTAGCGAGAAAATGTATAAGTGATTCGAACTTATTTTGATCACTAGATTTCTCTACATATTCAAGCGATTTTTGCATAAGTGTAATTGCAAATCACTTATCAATAAAAGTTTTCGTTCTTCAATATTTGTTTATTCGATATTCACAAAGAATAGCATTCTAGAGGAGGTTCTGTAGGAGTCGAGACCGAATTCAAAGCAGACGCAGGAATTGTGGGAATTGACGACTCCCATTGAAGAGTGGATACGGTTTGATCAACTTTAGCTTTCACTTGCATACCTTACAACTTTGCTTAGCTTTATACTTATACTTTCTATTTCGAAGTTTATGATATGTCTATGTGTCAAAATGTGTATTTCATGTTGAGTCTTTTATATTAATCAAGTTATACGCTTTTGGGTTAACTTTAAGAGTAGTTTTGAGGTTAACGAGATTGTGTATAGTCACTGGATCTGTGATTATAACGTTGTTTAGTGAGCCAACATTTTTGGAATGGTAACTTGCTAAATATGGCTATGTGAGAGCTACCCGTACTAAGCATAGTAATATTGTTATCCAAGTTTATATAATCATCTTAATTTGTTTGCACTAGATTTAGAAAAGTCATTTCATGTGTTGCTTTGCAGTGAATAATTGAATATCTAAGTGTCTAGAACCGAATCTGTTAAATTAATCTAGTGTATGTAATATCTTTGATGATTTTACATGTTTTCTTTGCTATACTTATTCGTAGGGAATATCTATATACTTTTTTTATCTTCTCCAATCTTTCATACATTTATCTCTCCATAAATCATTCCAATCCTCCAAAGTAAATTACATTTTTTTCTTTTGTTTTGTTCCTCTTGTTGATCTTTAGAACTTGTTCCTTCCTTGTGGGATCGATATCTTTTAAAACTACATTATAATTGTATACTTGTAGTGGTCACCATTTTTCTATTCAGATAAGCGGTATTGACAACACCTGTTCGTATTTTGAACTCTTATCTTATCGATAGGAAAGTGGGAGACAAGGTTTTTGGCTTCTTTATAAAATATAAATCCTCAGAGTCAGTAGAGGGAAAACCTTGAGAACATGTTTTTGGCATCGTTGCCGGAAATAAGTATTTCAGAACGAGTATAGCCAAAAACTTTGCGATCAAGTTTTTTTCACCGTTGCCGGGGAAGGTAAGTGCATTCTAGAGATCAAATTGCCAGAGAAACGACACATTTTCTAATTATGTCTATTTAATTTCCATCCTAGACTGTATAAATTGTCAATCGTAACTTAGATGTGAAAAGATTATGAAATAATCATCTTGGAGTTGATACGTCATAATATTTCATCTTAATTCTTTACAAATAGAAGACTTTCTTCTATTTTACCCATTTGTGTTCGCGATATATACTCATGTTCATGAATTTCCTTGTTAAAACATTCTATTTCTTATTTTGCTTAGTCACGATCGTGACTGGTGATCGCGATCGCGACTTGCCCAAAAACTGCAGCAGTTTGGCAGTTTTTCGACGGTTTCTCTCAAACTCTATATATGTGAATGCGAATTCTCATAATCCTTCACTTCAGAAATCCGAAAATCCTTTTTCTTCAAACAAAAAAAAATTCATTCTAAACCTTGAAAATCATTCAATCCTTTTTCTTTTCAAAATGGTGCCCCCCTAACAAATCTAATCTCATTCCTCCTTCGAATCTGCAAGAGTGGTATGAAGCGCCTTTCCCTATTTACTCTCAAGAGGAAGGTGATCACTTCGAAACTATCAGAGATGCAGAATTCAAGATTTCCTATGTCATCCATAGGAATAGTTTCATTCATTTAGGAATCTATGGTAGGGTAATGTATTACCTTAAAATTCTAAATTTCGTTATCTATTCTAACATGATCAGTGGAAATAGTGAGGATAATTGTAAGGAGATGCTGACATCGTTAGTATGGATGAATGATAAGATGGATTGTTTAGAATATCGTCACCAAGGGAAGAAGCATAAGTTATCCAGGAAAGTACTGGAGAAGAATTTGGGATTCCCTAAAGATTGTTACTACAAAATGCTTCCTGGTTGGGATCCATTACCAACTTGGAATCGCGTTACTAACCAAGTCAAATACAAATAGGTGTCTGCCTATAGCAGGTGGATCCACAATCGCTTTACACTTCTATCTAAGTAGTGCGTTGTTTGGTAGGACTAGTTCCAACACGGTCATTCCTGAAGAATTGTTTATCTTGGAAGTAGTTTGGAATGACATACCTGTGAACATATCCTGAATTATGATGGAGACTCTTATGTCTGCCGTAATTGATCCTAGTAAGATAGCTTACGGGTGTCAAACTATGGTAAATTTTCTAGGACAAGTTGGGAGAATTCATTGTGTTGCGGAAGTCTTTACTGACGAAGATGAAATTCCAGAATTAACTACGAAAGTTTTCTTTGAGTACGAATTTCTAACTAAATGCATTGGAGAAAATGGGATAACCTATGATTGGAAGTCATGGGATGAGCGAGTAGAAGCCGATAAAAAGCGAGAAAGAGAAATCGCTAGGGAAGAAGGAATAGTTCAACAAATCTTAGGAGGAAGTTGAATGACTTAATGGAACATCAAGTCTCTATTCATCACAAGATTAATGACATTCACAATCCGGTGTATGATGTTGAAAGAGATCTGCGGGAGTCACGTTATAAGATTGATAAAATGATTTAATCGCTAACTCTTGAATAGATCGTTTTCTTTTCATTTAGGTTTAGAACCTTGTATAGTCTTTTCTTTTTGTGTGTTTGTTGTTTGTTTGGTGTTTGTTTGTTTGCTTATTTATCTATTGTTTGTTAGTGATTGTGTGTTAAATATGAAATGAAAATTTGAACAACAAGCCATTGATGTTCAGTTGCTATCTTCACCATGACTACTCAAGGTATAAAATAGTAAGTATTTATCATTTGTATTTAACAATGTTCATTTATGTTTGTGTTTCTAAGTTATTTTAGGTACAAGTCTAAAAATTGAAAATTTAAAGAATTAAAGAAGATCACGACCGTGACATTCAACTCATGCTCGTGACAATTTGCAATAAATTTTCTGTTTCTATCATGAGGAAGATCATGATCGTGATAAGCCTTCACGATCACGACACAGGAAAATTATAACCGTTACAAATCACGATCTGAAATGTGACAAATGGCTAGTTTTGAGTAATAACGGCTATATTGTTAATTATAACCAATTAGAGACCTCTTAAACCTCTATATTTCGGTCTAAGTTGAACCCTAGCCACCACAATCTTCAAAAAGCTTACAAAATCTCTGAAATTTCTTCATCCTCAACCTTCAATATTCAATTTTTCCTTCTTAACCTTTACACTTCAAAACAATCAAAATGCCTTTGAAGAAATCTATAAATAGAAGAGAAAGCCAAAAATACCAAGAGGAGTATGATAGTCCTTTCCCTTTAAGGATAAAAGAAGAAGGCAAATGCTATCAAAAGCCTAACAAATTGGATATAATGATGATTGTCTTTTCCCTTTAAGGATAAAAGAAGAAGGCAAATGCTATCAAAAGCTTAACAAATTGGATATCATGGGAATTATATTCCTAGATTTGGTCTTCTTGGAAACATTGAATCTCCATAGAGAGATGGAGGTTTATCTTTCGGCTCATGGACTCACAAAGTTTATGGATTTGCATTTTCCACAAAATCGAGATTGGATTCTCGAATGTCTAGTAACATTCGACTATGAAGATGCAAGGAAGAGGGAATTCAATTTCGTAATCAAGGATGACATTACAACGTCACAAGAGAGATGATGGGTGAATGGTTCGGATTCGAAATTGTTAATTCATCGAGCATGACAGATTCTTTTCAACCAAATCAAGTTTGGGTAGAATTATCAGGTAAGAGAGTCTTCAATCCAAAAAAATTCTCCTAATAAACTTATTCAGGATGAGTGCATTCTTCTTCTCCACAAATACCTTTCCACTTCGGTATTTTATCGAGTAGAGAATTTCAAAGTCCAAAAGAGAGATTTTTTTGTTCTTTCTTGCGCATTGATGAAGTAAAAAGCGGAATTTGTTGATATCATATGGGATATGATGAAGAAGAATTCTACAAGCATGAGGAACAAGATTGGAGCGACCGAAATTATCACTACTATCATCTTGGGTGCAAGAGGTGAACTCCCATATGTCCAACAATCGGGTGAGTATTTTCGCTATATGGATGGGACTTATTTGAAGAATACCAGACATCTTTAAGAGAATGATGGTGTATATTATTTCTACACCTACTCCAAGCACACCAAGAAGCTAATCTTAGCTCATGAAGATTCTACAGTCGAACCATCTTATCCAACCATTAGCTATCGACATGGAAAAGCTCCAATGCTTGAAGTAGAAAAGGATGAAGAAGAAAAAGATGAAGCTTCGAAAGATTGGAAGGCAAGCATGCAACAAAAATTAGACAATTGCCAAGCGGAACTTGAAGTAATGAAAAGAGACATGAAGATTCTTAAGAAGAATAATAAATGGATGCTTCGAAAATTATTATCATTCTTTCGAAAATAAAATTGTTAATTTACTCCTCTTCCCCCGGATTCTCCTTCACAATAGAATGGGTTTTCTCTTTTCTTTACTTTTCTTTTTCATATTTTTAGACTAGTTGTTTGTAGATTTTCAATTGAATAAAGTCTTCCACAATGAGAACATTGTGGTCTTTAGTGTGGGGGGGGGGGGTAATTGTAAATCCCAAAAATAAAAAAAAATTAAAAACCGAAGAATTTGAAAATTTTTCTTGATTTATTATTATTTATACATTATCCATACCTATACTATACTAACATTTGTCTAAGGTTATTTTGAGTGTTAGGTATTACAAGTTTGATGTTAGTGCAAACTTCGGACAAAATTTTTGTTTCGAATTTGAGCACATGTTGAATTTGAGCATTATTAGCACAACATTTATCAATTTGGCAAGGATGAGTGGTGAGTAACATTCGAAAGCAACATTCCAAGTAAGTTTTAATTTACATTTCAATGCATCATGAATTAGTATAAGTTGTATAGTTTTAGTTTACTGCTACTGACAAGTTTAAGTGGAGTAATATCTAGTAGTATTCTTATTATGAGTTTTATATGCAAATCTCGAATAAGTCCTGTAAGTATTGAGTGTGTTTAAAGTATTGGGAAACTATAGCCATAATACTTTGAAATTAATTAATAAAGGATGAGGGTATTGAGAGAAAAAATCAAAAGAAAGAGAGGATAATAACCAATAAGTTATGTAAAAGGTGAGGAATGGTACGGAGCAGAAACTGCAACCATTCAATGAATAAAAAAAAAGCATAGCATGAAAAATGAGTGCAAAGTACAAAGTACTTGAAAAACATATGCTTAAAAGAAAAAATTGAGAGAAAGTGGTATGGAGCATAAAATCCAACCATTGAAAAAAGGGGAGAGTGGTATGGAGCATAAAATGCAACCACTAAGAGTGTTTTAGCATCCTAGGTTACCTAAAAATGCCTTAAGAGAAAATTATTCAAAGTGTGCTTTCTATGTCCTTTATACTTTATACTATGCTTAAGAGAAGGAAATATTTGAGTATGCATATAACGCTTATATGAAGATGCGATTCGGTTGAACCTCCATTAAGAGCAAAGATATGCAACTAGACTATATGAATTGCACATTACTAATTTGTGGGAAATTTAAGACTTCTACTTGATCTTATTTAACTTGGGAATGTGGCACTCACTACAATAGTCATTCGCCAAATACGGTACGAACTTGGATAACTAATTTATACACTTCTATTGTTTTTACCTTGAGGACAAGGAAAAAGTTAAGTGTGGGGGTGTGATAAGTGTATTATTACACTTATTATCATGATAATTTTACATATTAAACACTATAGTTTAAGTCATTTTTATACTTCATTTAAAAGATTTCACATGGTATGTAGTTGTTTTTTTATGCAAATGTAGGTACACGGTCAATCTTGGAAGTAAAATGATTAAAGTTGGAAATCTATGAAAAAAGAGTGAAAATGTGCAAAAAGATGCATGGAACTTAAGGATTTGGCAAAGAATCGAAGATGTCAAAGATCGGTAGAAATCACAAAGAGGAATCATGTGAAAAAAGGCATGTCACGATCATGACACACATATCGCGATCACGACTTGTTAACTTTCACAACAGAAATTTTCCAACTAAGTATTCATGTTCGCGACAATCATTCACGGTCGCGACCTTGATAGTTTTTTTGTCAACTCTTCTCTTCTTTCAACCGTTGGATAAGAACAATCAACCGCCATCAATTACCAAACGAAAAGACACCTTTTGGAAGTCAACCAATCATGAAAAGGTGCCTTTCCATTGTGGATAAGATGAAACCAATTAAACCAATCAAAATGAAGATGTTTAATTCTTCTCCAATGGACACGACTCTTTGTTTGATAGACGTAACCCTTCGTACTCTATAAATAAGGCTCCAAACTCACCAATTTCATGGCATGGAATGGAATGTGATGGATTATGTGGTATGACATAAGTGATAAGTGTGTCACATAGATAGAGTAAAAATATCTAGATTTCACTACGTTCATAAGTGTTAGCAAGAAAATGTATAAGTGATTCGAACCTTATTTCGATCACGAGATTTCTCTACATATTCGAGCGATTGTTGTATAGGTACAATTGCAAATCACTTATCAATAAAAGTTTTTGATCTTCAATATTCGTTTATTCGATATTCACAAAGAATAACATCCTAGCGGAGGTTCTATACGAGTCGAGACCGAATTCAAAGCAGACGCAGGAATAGCGGGAATTGATGACTCCCATTAAAGAGTGGATACGGTTTGATCAACTTTAGCTTTCACTTACATACCTTACAACTTTGCTTAGCTTTCTACTTATACTTTCTATTTTGAAATTTATGATATGTCTGTGTGTCATAATGTGTATTTCGTGTTGAGTCATTTATATTAATCAAGTTATATGCTTTTGAGTTAACTTTAAGAGTAGTTTCGGGGTTAATGATATTGTGTATAATCACCGAATCTATGATTATAACGCTGTTTAGTGAGCCAACATTTTTGGAATGGTAACTTGCTAAATATGGCTATGTGAGAGCGACCCGTACTATGCATAGTAATATTGTTATCCAAGTTTATATAATCATCTTAATTTGTTTGTACTAGATTTAGAAAAGTCATTTCATGTGTTGCTCTGCTGTGAATAATTGAAAATCTGAGTGTCTAGAACCGAATCTGTTAAATTAACCTATTGTACGTAATATCTTTGATGATTTTGCATGTTTTCTTTTACTATACTTGTTTCATAGGGAATATCTATGTACTTTTTATCTTCTCTAATCTTTCATACATTTGTCTATCCATCCATCATTCCAATCCTCCAAAGTAAATTACATTTTCTTTTCTTTTATTCTGTTCCTCTTGTTGATCTTTAGAACTGGTTCCTTCCTTGTGGGGTCGATATCTTTTAAAACTACATCGTAATTGTATACTTGTAGTGGTCACCATTTTTCTATTTAGATAAGCGGTATTGACAACATCTGTTCGTATTTTGAACTCTTATATTATCGGTAGGAAAGTGGGAGACAAGGTTTTTGGCTTCTTTATAAAATATAAATTCTTAGAGTCAGTAGAGTCAAAACCTTGCGAACAAGTACCTAAGAGGTTTTGAGCTATTTGGTCACAATGAAACTAGCCTAGGTTTGAAACTCGGGAAGTATCTAAGAGGTTTTAGGCTATTTGGTTATAATGACATTATCCTAAATTCAGTACTTGGGAAGTATTTAAGAGGTTTTGGGCTATATGGTCACAATGAAACTATTCTAGGTTTGAAACTCGGGAAGTATCTAACAGGTTTTTGGCTATTTGGTCGCAATGACATTACCCAAAGTTCGGTACTTGGGAAGTACTTGAGAGGTTTTGAGCTATTTGGTCACAATGACACTAGCCTAGGTTTGATACTCGGGAAGTATCTAAGAGGTTTTAGGCTATTTGGTAGCAAAGACATTATCCTAAGTTCAGTACTCGAGAAGTACTTGAGAAGTCAATAACATTAGCCTAAGTTCGGTACTCGGGAAGTACCTGAGAGGTTTTGGGCTATTTTGTCGCAATGACATTAGCCTAAGTTCATTACTCAGGATATACCTGAGAGGTTTTGGGAAATTTTGTGGCAATGACATTAGCCTAAGTTCGGTACTCGGGAAGTACCTGAAACTTTTTGAACAAGAAAATAAATAAATAAACAGATAAGTAAAATGATAAAATAATGTGAGGGACAATATAAACACGTTGAGATATTTTGAGCAAGGAACAAAATGACATGTCTAGATCAAACAATGGATTGTGAATTTATTTATATTTTAATGTCATATTGTGAACATACAAAAGAAATAAACAAGTAAAAAAACATGTGATTGAACAATTAATAAGGAAAACATTATTTTGTTAGGCAACATATGACATATAATACGAACATGAAATACAAAGAAAGTATGAAATAGAACACGCGAACATATATAATATACATAGAAAAGTAAATAAATAACAACGAAATTATGACATATAACATGTGAACATACACGACAAGCGTTAAAAGGTAACATAGATAAAAAATAAAAAGAAAACTTTTTTTGCAACATATTGACATATGACATATGAACATACATAACATGCATTAAAAAAACAAATAAGAAAGAAAGTTTTTTTTTTGTAACATTCTGACATATACATGAAACAACAGGGAAACTAAAAATAATTAAGGTTATTAAAGATTTATTAGGAGTTTTTGGGGTTTGACACAAAAAATTAAGGTAACAAAAGCTCCTATGGTAGAACTAAAACAAACTAGTATTCTAAAAAATGAACAAATAAAGAGTGAGGTACCAAACGTTTTTAAGGAAGTCCTAAGGCATTTAATACTTGTTAGTTCAACCTAAAGGAAGAATTAAAGTACCAAAGAATCTTAAGGTAGACCTATAAAACATTAATATTCTCAAGATTTTCATTAGTGGCCATTTGAAGTCAAGGTGTCCTAGTTTCAGGTTTAGTATACTAGAAAAAAAATGATAGTGATACGTATGAAATCACACGAATGGTATGGCTACACGAAAATGTGGTTAGAAATCATACAAATGATGTATGCAAAATATAAAGCTGCACAAATAAAAAAACTGTCAGCACGCGCATATAGTATGCTCTCCCTTCCACCCTTAACATCACGTGGTCAAAATAAGACTCTTTCCTAGGTGTTGGATATCCTTATTATCAATGGGGGATAACAAGGGTGACTCTCAAAAAATGCAATTTCAATTTTGGTAACCTAGGGGAAGTTTCTATAGCTTCTATATGTGGGTTTGGTCGAAACAAGGTCGTACATGGTTCTCATAGTTTGATATACTCAAACTCCCAAATGCTTTCGGATTTGGGCAACTATGTTGTACTTCTATGAGTGATATTCTCAAACTCATACCCCCAATGCTTGCGAACTAGGTGATACTTCATCAAGAATATCGTGACTTGAGAAAGGCTTGAAAAATGCACATGAAAGCGAGTGTAAAAAAATCTTATGTTTAGAAAACTCTTATTGGTATAATATGTTTGAAATTAAAATTTTGAACTAAGTAGCTTTCAATGCTTTATCTGTATGTTGATTTTTTTGAAAAAAAAAGTTAATAAAAAAAATCAACTGAAGTCCTCAGCAGAGTCGCCACTGTGAGCGGACGACATTTTAACACGCGGTGAAGCGGGCTAGGAAAATCTTTTAGTGAGTTTTTAAATATAAAAAGAATAATTAATATTAAAAAAGAGGTTGTGAAACAGTAAACATTAATACAAAATCATGATTTTAGAACAAAACTAAAACAATTACATTTACAAAACCACCTATGTACGTAATTAATTATATATGAATAAAATAAGTTAAAATATATCTTCAACTAAAACCAAAACGAAGTTAGAAAACACCATTTAAGAAAAATAAGATTCACCACCCGGTTCAGCTCTACCGGGAAATTCGGTACAGTCAATCCGACTAGGATTCCTATACCCCTTAAATAGAGATTCTAGTCCGGAAGAAGCACATATTAATCTGCCTAGTTTAAAATAATTAATTTCACACATATTATGCCATTCAAACCATTTTACGCCTATTCCAATTTTAAGCCTAAATTAATTCTACATGCTAACACAAAAAATAAAGCAAGAAAATAAAGCAATGCAGGCATACAAAGCATGAAAATAAAGGCGGAAAAGTAAAGAAATTACAACTGCCTAATTACAAAGATCTAAGAAATATATAGCTTAAGAAAAAGATACTTGTGTCTGGCATCGATTTCGAGATTAAGTCAAATCTCAAATCCTATCTTCATGAGAAAATAACTAATTACCTTGCAAAACTCAAATAAAACATCAAAATGATCGCAAATACAAAGTAATGTAAAATGATAAAATGAAATAAAATAGTTACAATGATGAGAAAGTAATATTACCATCAAGATTAACTTTTTTTCGTAGTATCCAGGATTACGACCGAATCTGCCATTGAAATTGATTAGACAATCGAAGTAAGACCCATTTTTTGTAAAGGCTACTAAAAAAACTATAGTTGATTTTGCAAAAGAAATTAAAAGTGAATGAATAGAGGTACATGTTAATAAACAATTGGAAAAACCTTGAAACAAACAAACCTTTAGAATATCTATTACCTACCCCCGCGGCACTACTCAAACTCACCTTTTATCATTAGAAAAAAAACAAAACCGCCACCCCACTTACCATTTAATTAACTGCTCCCCTTTATTAAAAATGTCCTGCGACTATCAAAATGCCACTCCTTACCCAAAAAAATCGTGTCCTATCCAAAATTAAACCTCTCAACTCCCCTCTTTCCTATTTATTCATTTATTATTGTAAATTAAAAAAAAACCCAAAACAAAAAACTGCTCACCCTATTTCACATTTCCCATCTTTAATTAACTTTTTTTTTATTTATTTTTTATTAAAACATAAAAACAAAACGGAAAAAAGGGCCACAATCTTCAAACCAAATTTGACCATTTTTAATCCCATTATGTCACCCCTTTTTTTTATTATTTTTTAATTAATTTAAAATCATA
>CATIWQ010408481.1:0-11324 GCA_949673415.1 Euphorbia schlechtendalii | reverse complement strand
TGATCAACTTTAGCTTTCACTTGCATACCTTACAACTTTGCTTTTCTTTCTACTTATACTTTCTATTTCGAAGTTTATGATATGTCTATGTGTCATATTGCATATTTCATGCTAAGTCTTTTATGTTAATCAAGTTATATGGGTTGGCGTTAATTTTAAGAGTAGTTTCGGGGTTAACAATATCGTGTATAATCACTGGATTTGTGATATAATGCTATTTCGTGAGCCAACATTTTTGGAATGGTAACTTGCTAAATGTGGCTATGTGAGAGCAACCCGTACTAAGCATAGTATTGATGTTATCCAGGTTTATATAATAGTCTTATCCCATTCGCGCTAGGTTTAGAAAAGTTATTTAATGTGTTGCTCTGCGGTGAATTATTGAACATCTGAGTGTGTTGAACCGGTTTGTTATATTAGTCTAGTGTGTCGTAACATCTTCATTGATCTTGCATGTTTTATCTGCTATACTTGTTCGTAGTGAATATCTATTTATTTGGAGTCTCTAATCTATCACATCTATATCTACTCAACTTTTCATTCTAATATTCCTACCCAAAAATATTAATTCTATTTTTATTTCTTTATTTTTATCTTTCCCTTCCATATCTTTAGACCAAAATCCTTCCCTGTGGGTTTGATATCTTTTAAAACTACATCGCAAATGTATACTTGCAGTTATCATCATTTTTCTATGTGGTAAGAGGTATTGACAACACCTGCAGTTTATGTGAACAAGTTTTTGGCATTATTATTAGGATAATTCTTTCAAAACAAGTGTAGCTAAGTCTTGTGAATAAGTATTAAACTTATCAGTAGAAAAGTGGTGAACAACAGCAACATTAGAAGAGTCGGTACATGTAGATTTTGATAAAACTAACCATGTAGGAAGAAGAAGGAGCTTGGAGGAAGATGGAGGTTCTGTCTCACATAAACAATCCTATGAGCCAACCCAAGAAGAAAAGCCAACAAAGGATGAACCATCTGAGATAAAATTCTTAGAACATGAAGATGAAGAAAGATAACTAGAAGCAGTGGAGGTACCTGTTCATCATTATCTGCCTAGAGAAACTAGAACCAAGAAGGACCATCTTGAAAGATTGATCGTTGATGCACCTCAGAATCCTGTTCTCACCAGAATGACAAGTCATCCAGCATTTGTCTCTATTATAGAACCAAAGAAATTTGAAGACTTAGAACATGATGAAAGTTGGATGATGGCCATGCAAGAAGAGTTAGACCAGTTCACCAGAAGTGATGTATGGGATCTTATCCCAAGGCCAAAGAACAAATCTATCATTGGCATTAAGTGGGCATTCAGAAACAAGCTTGATGAAGAACAAAACATAGTAAGAAAAAAAGCAAGACTTGTTGCTCAAGGGTACAATCAATAAGAAGGGATAGACTATGATGAAACATTTGCTCCAGTAGCCAGACTTGAAGTAATAAGAATCCTCTATGCCTTTGCATCTCATATGGGATTCAAATTATATCAAATGGATGTAAAGAGTGCCTTCCTTAATGGATTCATCTCAGAAGAAGTCTATGTCCAGCAACCTCCAAGGTTTGAAGATTCAAAATTTCCCCATCATGTATACAAGCTGAAGAAAGCTCCATATGGTCTGAAGCAAGCACCCAGAGCCTGGTATGAAAGAGTAACAAGCTTTCTCACCTCAAAGGGATACATCAGAGGCAAGATAGACACAACCTTATTCATCAGAAGAAAGAATAAGGACATTCTTCTTATTCAGATCTATATTGATGACATCATCTTCGAAGCCACTAATGAAAGGATGTGCAAAGAATTCAGTTCTCAAATGAAACTTGAATTTGAGATGTCAATGATGGGGGAATTAACCTTCTTTCTTGGTCTCCAAACCAAACAAAGTTCACATGGAATATTCATCAATCAGTCTAAGTATACCAAGGAGATTCTGAAGAAATTTGGTATGCAAGATGGAAGGGAAATGTCAACCCCTATGGCTTCCAACACCATGCTCAGCAAAGACTCAAAAGGTAAGAAGGTTGATCAGAAGATGTTCAAAGGAATGATTGGCTCTCTGTTGTATCTTACTACAAGCAAGCCTGACATTCACTATGCAATCTGTTATTACACAAGATACCACCTAGAGAATGACATTTGAGTGCAGTAAAAAGAATCCTCAGATATCTGATAGGAACCATTGAAGCTGGATTATGGTATCCAAATAATGAAGATTTCTCATTAAAAGGATTCACTGATGCTGACTATGGAAGAGATCAACTGGAAAGGAAGAGCACTACTAGAGGATGTCATATTTTGGAAAATAGTATCGTTTCTTGGTACGGCAAGAAACATACCTTAGTAGCACTATCAACTATAGAAGTTGAATACATGGCTGCTGGAAGTTGTGTTGCACAAGCACTATGGATCAAATAACAATTAGAAGACCATGGAGTCAAGTCAGAATCCATAGAGATTCTCTGCAATAACAAGAGCGCAATTTATCTATCAAAGAATCCAGTTCAGCATAGTAGGATGAAACATGTTAACATCAGACATCATTTTATGAGAGATCATGTTCTCAAGAAAGACGTTAAGCTAGTATACAACTGAAGAACAAAGAGCTGACATCTTCTCCAAACCTCTGAGCAAAGATCAATTCACTTTCCTCAGAAGAGAAATTGGTATGAGCAATCCAATGTGAACATTACTCAGAAGAAGGAGTAATCACTCAGAAGTAAAATGTGTCTCAAAAGCGACAGTCATCTTTTGAAACTAAAGAATGGCGTGTCTTAGAAGATTAATCCGTGAACTGCTCCACATTTCAAAATTCAAAAACCCGAATCCCAAGCCAGATCTTTAGGTTAAAACTGTTCACATTCATCCGTTAATCACGCATTTGACAGTTACCTATATTTTAAATGGTAAATGCTAAAATCATTACTATGGTAAATTACTTTTCCATCCCACTGAAACTGCCTCTAAATAAAAGAAAAGACTGTTCATCATCCAAACACTTTACCAAATCTTCAGAACTTTTCCAATCTCTCTAAAAATCCTTTCTTCTCTCAAAAACCCTAATTTCCTAAACCTTTCTCTCAAATGGCACCCAAGAGAATTAGATCATCAAAAGCCGGTCCTAAAGAACAAGAAATCATTCAAATCCCTCCAAAGAACTTTGAAACTATTCTATATAGGTCAAATCCCTCTACCGTCATCTCCCAGCGATTTCTGGGTGATAACTCCTTTCTTGAAGCATCCACATTTAAACCAACCATTGAATTCCATAATTTCAATACATGGATTAGACTAAAGGAGCAAACCTAAGCAATAGTTCAAGAGTTTTACCAAAACCTGAAGAACTGAACAATAAGTGAGGAGGAGCTCAAACCTGTGGTTAAAGGCACGGAGATTACCATTACTCCTGCCTTCTTGGAAAAACTTCTGAATCTGAAGGATGAAGGAATTGCTCTCAAAAGGGGATGTGAGGATGCCCTAAGCTACAATAGAAAAGCCTTCATGCTAGAAGGCTGGTTCGGTGAGAAGATCAGCACTCACATGCCTCAAGAGCCGAGGTATTGGCAGTTTATAATGGCTCATTTCTTCTTTAAAAGATGAACTCCACCAATGTAGTTTCAAGCTATGAGCACTGCATCTTGGTGCACTTGGTAGAAAAGAAAAAGGTCAACTAGCAAGTCATTATAGTGCATCACATGCTACACCACAAATGCACACTTGGTGGTCTAATCAGTAGAATTGTGGCTACATGTGGAGTGGACTGCTCAAAGGAGGATGGTCTCTAGGAAGTGAGATTATAAAAGAGACCATTGATAAAAAGGTTGATTATGGAATGAAATGGGATAGGGAGGAGGCCCTGTTGAAGGATATAATGAAGAAGAGAAGAGAGAAAGAGTTGAGGGCCACAAAGAAGGGTGAAGTGGCTAAAGGGGTTGAGGAAATCTCACCCAAGAGGCAAAGAGAACCTGTGCTGAAACAGTAGGATATCCCTAAAGCAAAGAGAAGTAGAGCCATCAGAAGTAAGGCACTTACTGATGAAAATGTTGTAATTCCTTCTAAAGTAACTGAGGGAAAAATTCAAGGACTTATGTATCCTTACCAAAAGGAAGAGGGGAGAATTTGATCCTGACATGGTCATTCCAAGTTAGGATGAGGATGAGTTTGTTGAAGAAAAGGAAGAGGAGGTGGAAAAGGTTGAGGAGTTTAAGGAGAATGAAGAGGAGAAAGAAGAAAAGAAGGAAAAGAGGAAAAGGGAAAAAAAGGCTACAACTTATGGCGAAACTGTAGTTGCAGAAGATGATCCTGAAAAGGATGATATGATTAAAGCCTACAATCAAAGTATAGTGGAGGTCTTCACTCATGTACCTTGTAGAGGGGCAATAGGAGACATAAGGATAGCTGCAGATGAAGCGGAGAAAAGGGCTTTATCTGAAGGGAAGAAGATACCTGCTCCAGAGGAGTTCACAAGCAAAATGAAGGAGAAGAGCACCTCTGAGACAGAGGAGGATGACTCAGAGGAAGTGGATGGTAAGGTCTTGGAAGGGACCTCAATGGATTTTGACTTTCCCTTAGGGTCTCTTCCAGTGGTTCTAAGTCCAGTCCCACCAATAGTGGCAAATCCTTGAATCAACAAAAGTCTGTATTTAATCCGTCTCATCTCTTCACTACCAATCTTGAGACTCCACAAACATTCCTGACTACTCCAGGAGAATATCCTAACACAGATCCTCTTGAAGTAGTAGTATCTATCACTCAAAAGATATCAAAGGAGATTAAGGTAGAGGCTAAGAAAGCCGAAGCTACTAAAGAGGAGGATAAGCCTGAAGAGAAGAAGGATGAAGTTGAGGAGAAGAAGATTGGAGATAAGGAGGAAGAAGCTGATAAGAAATCTCTACTGAAAGAGAATGTGCTAGAGGAAGACTCGTTCCTATCAACTCTTTAGAAGGAACAAGCTCAGAAGACTAAACTGGCTGCATGGGGTGTTCAGCCATCAGCATCAGATCTTGCTGATGAGTTCGTTTTTATGGCCCGTTCAATTTTTTCCAAACACAATTTAAAACCAGAGGATACAAGGAAGGAAGTTAATTAGGATGAGCAACCTCAGAAGAAGAATGAGAAAGTCCTACTAGAGGACATAAGTGATGAAGATTAAGTTTAGATCTTAAAGGAGTCCAAGACTCAGCAGCAACAACAGCAGCATCAGCATCCTTCTATGCTAAAG
Source organism: Euphorbia schlechtendalii (assembly GCA_949673415.1). Taxonomy (NCBI): domain Eukaryota; kingdom Viridiplantae; phylum Streptophyta; class Magnoliopsida; order Malpighiales; family Euphorbiaceae; genus Euphorbia; species Euphorbia schlechtendalii. The sequence continues at coordinate 6,102 of CATIWQ010408481.1, read as the reverse complement.
GTTCTGGTGGATCCCAAGAGCTCCATCACTCTAATCCCCAGACCTGAGGAGCAAAGGATCTTTGGGGATGAGTCTCTTGATAGAAGAGGATGGATGATTGGTGACATTGCTGAGGGAGGAAATCCCAGCACCTCTGTTCCTGTCAACTCCCTTAATCACATAGGGAAGACTCTTGATGATCTCCTCACTATGGCTCTTCGCTTCAACAACTCAGTAGTGGATACCAAATTCATCCCTTTAATCGCATCTTGCCAAGAGCGTAGCTCTTATCTCTAAGCAAGAACAGACAATTATGGAAAGAGCTGATGCAATTCCCCTTCCCTCATAAATCTGCTCTGAACTTATAGAGCATCTATAGTCTCTCATGGATACAAGGCTTAGTAATTACGTTGATATCCTAGAAGCTCTTGAGAAGTTGAATGGGATAATGAAAGATGGTGAGAAGGGTCTGATGATAATCCACAATGAAGTTAGTGGGGTGAAGGAGATAATCTAGAAGCAGATAGTAGATGTAATCTCTACTCTAGGGATAGCCATTAAGCAAACAACAACTGAATACTCCATGGGGATGAAGAGTGAGGTGCAGGCACTCAGGACTCATAATGCTTTCTATCTATGCCAGTAAGGGAGAATCCAAAGTAGTATTGATGATATGATGCAGCATATGACTAACACCAAGGCTGAAACTCTCAAGGCTATTGCAGATTCCAAAAGGGATTTGAAATCTGAGATCTTAAAAGCTGTTAAAGCAGCTCATAAGCAGATCACTGAGACTACCTTTGCTCAGAAGAATGAGGCTGTTGATGAGATAGAAGAAGACATTAAGAAATATGCTGCTGCCCTTACCAAGACCACAACTGAAGCTAGAGATATAGTGGTGGCAAGGAATGCAAGCACTTCAAAGGCCCTTTAGAAAAGCATTGATGGGTTTAGTAATTAGCTTGGTGGCCTATCTCTCCACTCCTTCTGCTCACATGATATTGAGATGGTTCTGTTCCTACAGCATCTGGCGAATGGGCTAAACACACAATGGATATGGAATCAGAAGGCTCTCCAAGTGATCCTTGAAAGTATCTTTCCCTCTATTCCCAGCAAAGCTGCAAGGCTGATTCAGCAGATTGTCCCTCCTCTTCAAGAAAATGCAAAGGCAGTTCAAGATGTCATTCAGAAGTTCACACTTGATGAACAAAAGATAGTTGCTCAACTTGTTGGTGCTTAGTGGAGGGAGAACGACAAACACAGCTTCAAGGAGATCTGGAAAAGACGGATGATTTCCAATTAACCCTCAAGCAGCGCCATGGAGGTAGGTTAGCCAGAGAAGACTCAACAGGATGAATTTCTAGCACTTAAAGAAAAACCTTTATAATTTTGAATTCATTTTCTATAAAAACTTTGTAAATAAACTCTATTAATAAAAAGTTTTTACTTTTGTTCAAAAGTACAACTCTTTGTTGTACTAACTTCCTTGTTATTCATTAATCAGGACATATGCATAAGATTATGAGGGAGTAAGTGCATATGTGCTTGACATCACTCAGAACCAACAAAATGAGGGAGATTGTTGGATTCTAAAGATAATATATTTTTGTAAGTTCTGAGTTCAGAAGCAAGTCTCAAAAGGAACTCACCTCAGAAGCACAAGGATTCGTTAGAAGAACTATGGATGCTCAAAAGCTTTTAAAGTTAGATGAGGTGTTAAATATCTCAGAAGATCACTCAAGACTCGGATAGTTAAAAAGCCCCTCTGAGGATTGCAAAAGGTCAACTTAGTCTTTCGGTGCCAAAAGTTAAGAAAGCTTACTTTGCATTTAATGCCACCGCGCACTCTATTCTTCAATCTACTACAAGATAAAAGTTGTTGCAAAATCAAGAACAAATCTCACCTGCTATTTTGATACGTATCTGCAGTACAAAGTGGACCCCCAAAATCAACCTGATACAACATGGCGCGGATCAGAGTTGGATGAGCTACTTTAACGGATTATTAATAGAAACAAAATTGGAAAACAGCGGTAGTATTCCTAGCAACGGTCCTAATAACAATGGAATCATTCTCTCTCCCTCTATAAAAGGATGATTTCCGCCATTGGGGAAGGTTGATGAATCTTAACAAAAGCATTCAAGAGTGAATCAATTCTCAATCTTCTTACAACCTTCTCACAGCAAACATTCAAATCTCATTTGTTTGTAATTGAGCTAACTGAAACAAAGTTCAAAAGTTCACATAAATCATTCTCTTGTAAACTATTGTAAATCACACTAAGCTGAGGGTAAGTTAGTGTGAGAGAGCTAGGTAATCTCATAAGGAAGGTACTTAAGAGAGACAAAGCTCAGAGCCTAAGATATAGAAGAACGGTACTTCTCTATTGGTATAGCTCAACAAAGACTATTGGAGGGTACTTCAGTCAAAGCATTGTAAAGGGTTTACTCTTCACCAGAAGAAGAATTAATAGTGGATTAAATCTTGGATGGGAGTTTCCAAGGACTGGATTTGGCAGAGGCTGAACTAGGATAAAATCTTTATTTGCACTTTCCTAACTCTGCTCTTTTATTTTTGTGTTATATTAATTCCGCATCTAATAAAACTTAAGCATAAAAAGGGGGATTCTGAGTAAAGAATACTTACTCAGAAGATACTTCAGAAGCAACCTTCTGAAGTTAGACAGTGAACTCAAAAAAGAGTCATTCACCCCCCTCTGACCTGTTTTACACCCTACTGGGTTCTACAAGTACCAATCAAAATAATCTTGGCAGACCCTAATAGGTGCAAGATGTTTTTTGAATACCAGATTCTAATCTATTTGGTTAAGTACCACTCAGGATAGTCTTGGCAGACCCTAACAGGTGCAAGACAAAGTGTTCCTGATAGTATGCCAGTCGCACGACTTCACAACGTACAGAAGACTCGATAAACTTGTATGGAATGTGATCCGTCAAGTGCGAGTGAGAGGTGTTGGAAATATTCGGTCCGCCCCTAAGCGGGTTGATCGAGTCAAAGGATCATATCCAATTTAGCTAATTGGACTAAATTGAAAAGTTACAAAACTTTAATGAATTAATTATAAATAATCAAGAATTCTTAATTGCAATTAATCAATTTTGATTTCCTATAAAAGCAATGGACGTGTAAAATGATAATGTGGGATATCATTTTCATACCATTATCATTTCATTTTATTATCTCTTTCCTAGGTTTTCGTATCACGATGAAACATCGCAAATTGATCGTTATCAATCTTCGTCGCTGTAGAAGTCGTGGATAATAATTGTTCTCCAATGCACCAAGAGACAATTCTAATTCGGCTTAACAAAGTGATAATCTCCGATCTTTAAGCATGGAAAAAGATTGGAATCCAACTTTGATCCTAAATCCGATCCCCTTCATTAACCATTTATTCAAGTTCAAATTCAATTCCATTACAAAGCCCATTGTCTTCCCCAAGTAAAACTCAAAACCGCCAATCACTTTCTCCCCCATTTCAAATTTCTTGCAGTTTCTCTCCCAAAATCACCTTCCTAACCATCAACTAAATGGTAAATTGTATTAAGGACTGGGTTCTAAGGACCTTTCTCATGCATGGATGACATGTGTCCCATAAAACATTAAAATAATAGAAAATAATAGCATAAAGTAATGGTCTAATGTATCTTAAACCCCCTCAGCTTGTCCCTAAACTTCATATTCCCCCCTGAACTTTGAAGTGTTCTCAATGCCCCCATGAACTTGTCTAAACATTCTCAATTTCCCCCTGAACTTGTCTAAACATTCTCGATGCCCCCCTAAACTTGTCTAAATGTTCTCAATTTTCCCTTGAACTTTGAAATATTCTCAATGCCCCCTGAACTTGTCTAAACCTTCTCCAACACCCCCTCAATCCAACGATGCAAGTTGCATTAGTGGACCAACAAACATGAGCGCGTTAATGAAAAAAATTATTTAAAAAAATTAAAAAAGAAATAGATAACCCAATGTTAATATTCTAACGTTACAAAAGTTCAAATCCCTAAATCGTTCTTAAGATAGAGGGGGTGATGGAGTGCGGTTTAGACAAGTTCAGAGAGAAATTGAGAACGTTTAGACAAGTTCAGGGGGGCATTGAGAACATTTCAAAGTTTAGGGGGAAATTGAGAACGTTTAGACAAGTTCAGGGGGCATTGAGAACATTTAGACAAGTTGAGGGGGGCATTGAAAATACTTCAAAGTTTAGGGGGAATATGGAGCTTAGGGACAAGTTGAGGGGGTTCAAGATGCATTAGGCCTAAAGTAATTGTATGGGACACATGTCATCCATGCATGAGAAAGGTCTTTAAGACCCGGTCCATAAAAACTATCATTCTATATCTGTTAATCTTTGATTTTGTTTTTTTGGTTTTTCTGATTTAATATTATTCTCTATATATTCTATTTCAAGAGTAGAAATGACGCCAAAGATATCAAAGAAACAAATCAAAACTTCAACTCCACTAAAGAGAACACGATCCCAATAGGAACCAAAGAGATGTAAATCAATAACAATAAGTGAAGTGCAGGCAAAAAGTTAAAAAAAGGAACCACGTAGAAGGAAATCAGTTATAAAAAGTGAAGGGCATGCTAAAGAGGTAAAGTAGGGGCGGAGCCGGGGGAGGAGCGGTGGGGCAAGTGCCCCATTGGAAGTCGGAGAGTTCCATGCCGAAGCACCGTTGTCCTTAACAAAGTGGCGAAAGTGCCCAACCTGGAAATCAAAGAAATAGCAGATGGCACATGAGGAAGAAGAAGATGAGGACATGTTGGGCGTTACTTTTTCAAAATCCAAAGCTTAAATCGACATCATTTTCGTCTGAGGTTTTTAATTTGAAACCCTAACTCAAAACAGTATCGTTTGGAGCTTGGGGTCCATAAAAATTAATAAATATAAAAGGAAACAGACTTTGCACTCTTTTTCTTCTTTAATATCTCATATGCAATCTGTCGATCGCTTCACCACCGGTACTCCACCTATTGAGATGTCATCGGAGCCTGGAGCTTCATCAAAATCTATTCTTGGTGTTGTCTTTCTAAATTAAGGTTAAGTTTCGTTTAATTTCGAATTTATTTAATTAGAATATTGGATATAATGACTTGAATTAAATAATATAATGGATGTTGTATGATTTAAGTTTAATTGCCAATATTGTTTAAGTTTTGTTTAATCCATTTCATATGATTAAATTGTAGTCTCATTTTTCTCATGGAGCTTGCTTAATGCTTCTTTCTTCCATTTAATTAGTCAAATGAGAATCTGGGTAAAAAAACATTTGCTTGTTTTGACTGTGTATTGGAATCCTGCAATTATTTTTAGGATTTCTTAATATTGTTCATGTACCTTTGTTGGATAATTGTAGCAAACTAATCATGCGAACACTCAGCGGATTGGTTAGGCTCACACCTATTTTTGCAATTTGTTATTATTCTATTAGTTTTTGGTTAAGTTTGAGTTAGTTTTGTGCCAATTGCTTTCGATAACTAATTGTAACAAACTATCTCTTTACATATAAATAGCAGATCATACGTTGATGTAAAGTTAGAGTTGATGAATACATTTTCTCTCAATATTTTTAAGAGTTTATCAATCTTGCTTGAGCTCTGATGTTCTGTTTAGTGTAGCATTTACTTCATCATCGCGTATGAATTACATCTTGTGCTAGTTGGCTAGGTTTCCATATTTGCATCATGTTGAATCTTTCATTCTTTTGGACAAATTGGCAAAAGACCTACTTCTCTCATGAATATTACAAGTCTTGCTATTTTTTATTTTATATATGCACTGCATTTGTTGTGTTCAATTCAATTGTTCACCATAATAAATTAGAGATATCTACAACACAACTCATTTTCTCTCTTGAATTATTGAGATAGACTCTGTTTTTTTCAACTTATTCAACATCACATTCATTTCAATTCAGTTTCAGTTAAGTTTCAGTTTCAATTCAGTTTCAATTCAGTTTTAGTTTATATATTATTATAATTATAATTAAAGTAATTATAAATATACATATTATTAGAATGAGAAAATAAAACAAAAATATTAACCATAAATAAAATAAATAGTAAGTAATAAAAATTATTTAAGAATATTATTAATA
>CATIWQ010408462.1:0-24933 GCA_949673415.1 Euphorbia schlechtendalii | reverse complement strand
ATGATGAATAATTCTAATATAGAGAGAAAATAATAAAAAGAAACATTAGTAACTTGAATTACATAATATACGGAATTCGTAGAATAAAAGTATTATAATAAATACTAAATATATAAAATAACGAAATACTGAAATAAATTTGTACTTGAAAAATGAGAGGATTCTTTTGAGGCTCGAGTCGAATTCTTTAAGACAGACTTTCCCCCTTGTACGGCAAACTGTCTCCCAGGATACAATAACAGACGTTAGGCGAACTCAACCGAGTGTAAAATTCTATTACCAAATACCAAATAACTAAGAACCTAGAGAATATAAGCTCAATAAGAAAATAAAGAGAAATGTAGGATTTTTTCCCGCACTTATTAACTCAATGAAATGGACCTTGTATAGGCAAATAAGAGGACAAGGAACAATCAAATTCTACTCATTTTTTCAATTTTGTTGAAACTTGTACATTTGGACAAAACAAGCATTAATTGACCTTATTCTATTATAATTTAATAGATTATATTATTATTAATATTTTATTTTAAATTTCAACAGTGAAATCCTTTAAAATTTTATTAATATGATTTTGGAAGTTGTGAGTCTTTTATTATGTTTTTTTAGTTTTTACATGTAACGTCGTCATCAAGTCTAGAAAATTAAATTGGTAACAAGGTAAGATATGTATCAACTAAAATATAATTGGAACAACAAATATGAAAATATAAGTAAAATCACTTAAATTGAAAAAATCATGACACAAAATATTTAATGAATAAATAATGTGAGTACGACAATAAGATAGACTATCTCAGATATACCAAAACTTGAGATATAAAAAAATTTAATATTAATGAAAATACCCGGTTTTTACTTACAAGTATTCTCTCACTGTATTGTAGGAATAAATCTATCTACAAAAGAAACTCAGTTTTTCTCCCTCAGATTATTATTGATTTGCAGGAATAGGCCTTTTGTAGGCAAATGGTACAATTACCAAATTGACAATTAATATAAACACATTAGTTGCAATTGGTTGCTGTCTCCATTTGTATATGAAGAAAAGAGCAAAATGTTTGGCAAAATAAAAGACCATCTTTTCATATTACATGTCTGGACCATGAATTTATTAGGATAGCCATGGTCTGGACCCATCAGATGTTTTATGAGGTGAGCGTGTTAGAGTTTATATTTAAATTAATTTTTTTTGCTGTAATTTGAGTTACATCTACTTGGTCTAAACCTTTTTAATTAGTGGTATAAACATACTTTTAGGTTATGTTTCATTTCAGTTGAGTTGAACAAAGTCAAAATAGTGTGTTTGTTAATTTCTCCCAACCTCCAAATTTAAGTTTAATTATTTTCTTTCCAAAAGTTCTCAGAAAACAATTCAAAACTCTAGCCACAATGCATAAATTAAGAACAGGAAATATTTTGTTAATCAACAAATACCAATAAGTTAATTAACAGTGAACATTTGAAGCTAAATAGGACATTTAACACCATTTCTTTTGTGAAAATTTCAGCTTGATAGATTAACAAATTGAAAAGTTTTACCCTTTCAATATATGTTACAACGAAGAACTTTGCAAAGTGTCCTAATTAATTTGGATGTTTGTTCCATGTCAAATAGCTTGGATCCCCCAATGGCCTGCATTTATCACAATTTCATAAATTTATACAACTTATTTTTTTTTTCTAAATAAAAGGTTTGATGTATAGAAGGACTAACCTTGGCTTGAAAATATAAATGAGAATGAAGGTAATAGCAAAGAACAAGTTGAGGGCACCAACAACAAGATAAGCAATGCCAATGAAATCATTTTTGCCACCAATCCAAGTAGTGGTTGAGAGAACTAGCTTCTTCTTTCCTCCATATCCATATGAATTGTAATTGTTTTCTATCTCTACTTCTATTATCCCATTTGCTTCTAGATTTTTTTCTATTCTTCCATACAATTTCCTGAATGTTGGCAATGCTGCTGTTCTCATCCACACCATTAGATCCTCTTGCTCGCTTAGCTATATACAAAATTAACATGATGTAATACCAAAATAATTGAGTAAGAGTACTTAGTTACTAAATCTACAAGGGATTGGAGAGATGGAGGAGAAGATAACATGATAAGTTTATAATTTTCTAGATTCATCAATTGTCCTCTGAGTTGCCTTTCAATGCTAAATACCACTATGAACTTCCACAAGTTCTAGTTTTTACTATGAACTCAAACAAAAGTTCACCAGTTTGTCCTTTTATTCTAGACGTGGTAACTTTTGATTTGTTATGTGCTATGTAGGATGAAGGTGTCTATGTGGTTTGGTTATTTAAGTTGAGGGGGCTAATACGACAATTTATACATATTTAACGATCAAATTGCATATTTTGCCAAGTTCAGGCTAACACTCGAAAATTGTGAAAGTTTAGGGGTAATATTAGAGAATAAGTCCATGTTCATTGGACAAATGTTGCTTTCTTTTGAAACTACCATGCATATGTTGAAGGAAATATGTTCTATGTTCTAATCAAATCAAAGCAGGAAAATAAAATCAAATATGTTTTAACCTTTAAGTTTTTTAGAATTTTGTTCTATGGAACTCATGATTTTTCACACATTGAATTATAGATCAATTGTAATAGTACACATTTTATGCCTGTCATTATCAAATCACTAATTGTAAACATAGTATTAACAAAGAAAAGATAAGAGAAGATATGACTTACCGGTACGGTGGAATTTAGGTGTTTACCACCAATCAAACCACTGGATTGGAAGTTTTTAGGGAAAATATCGGAGCCAAATTTAGAGTCCTTGTCACTTTTCCAAGCAATGTTAGTTTTGTCAACTAATAAAGGCTTATTATCAAGTTTAAAACCATAAGTATCATTAAACAAACTCCAAGCAACAAGACCACATGGTACAATTGGCTTCCCATCGTTCCTTGCCTCTGGTTCACACAATCTTACATCATCCTCGCTCTTTTTGTTTTTCAATTGCTTGTCGCTTCTACTTCTTACATATCTGAAACACAAAAAAAAACATAGAGAATATTATTACACATTATTATTTTTATAAAATTTTCCCCCGCTTACATTAGATATAAAAACAAAACCCCCACTACCTCACCCCATGTGATTCTAACTTGTGAAATTTAAAGTTATAGATTCAATTTCAACCACTAGGTAAAGATAAAATTCACAAATTTGGATACAAAACAATGATGTAGAAGATAAAAAAATATTTTCTTATCTTACCTACGATGATTTTGGAAGAAGTTATCAAGCTGGTAGTACACAAAAATTGGACTTTTCATGAGCTTGGGAACCTAAAATTTAGATTTAACTTTTGATGAAGAAAATAATATGAAACTAAAACTGAAAAAACGGAAGAGTATGGCAGGACGACTTTTTGAACTAATGGTATAGCTCGGTCACTTGTTCATGTGGTATCAATAAATGTTACCAGTGATTTATGTGGAATCATTTTGTTATTTAACTGAGCTTTAACTTCTAGTGTTATTAAAAAAAATAAATGATCTTTTGGAATGCGATCATATGAACAATTTACATAACACTGATTCCACAAGAGAACTAATGAGTAACCAAACTACACCATATGATTAAAAATCTTTTGTTTTTGCGAAAGAATATTAAGAAATAAATGTTAGCGAACTGACTATTAATTTTTTTGTACATGTTTTGTTTAATTTGTCATCTCGAATATACTGAATCGGCACATTTCGATAATTACTAGGAAGGCAGTCTGTATCATAATGATCAACAATCTCCACCACCTATAAAAAACCAACATTTGCATATTCAATTGAATAATTTATTTTAAAAAATTATTATACTTGGCTAATGAAATGAGAAAAATAAAAAATGATGTAAGAATGGAATTATTATATTACACTTTGCGAAGCAAACAATGAAGCAACTCCAAGGGGGAGAAATAATATACCAACAACAGTGAACGATGCAATCACCTGAAAAGAAATTCACTTATTAATACAATTAAAAGTGCTTAATACGAATTTGCAAATACATATGCATATTCAATTGTACTTCTAAAGTACTTAAATACATAATTTTTGTTTAGAAGTACAAAAAATGCAATACTTTATGATATAATTGAAATATGTTGCACATTTTAAGGGATTTCAACGCTTAAATTTAATTTTTCTAGTTAGCGGAAAGATCTTATGGTCCGTTATGTTTGTTTGAATGATTACAGATTTAAATATATTAAAAAAAAATCAATAAAAAAAAGATCAGGATGAGCTTTTTTCGCCTTTATAAAATGTATAATTCGAATGAAATACCAATGCAGGGGTTAGAATGGGTTTGCAAGCAGGAAGGTCTTGTTGCGTAAATCTTGAATCTGCACATTAATGGATAGGTTATTTAAAGGAAAAAAAAAATTAAAGACAACAATAAATAAACTGGATTGATATTTGTCTCTGGAAACCACTCTCCGCCGAACCATGAAATGACAAAATTGATCCTCAATTCATAAACCCCCTAAATTTCCTCATTGCAGTTTGGTCTTTTCACCGGTCGGTGTGCGGAGGAAGGAGTAATTTCTGGAGGCCAATAACAACACCGGAAAAGAATGAAGAAAAGAAAAGAAAAATAACATTTGGGTTTGGGTGGAATAGATGGATCATCATCTCCTCCATAGGAGCCATTTGCTCCTTTCATTTTAATATCAATTACAACTGTATTCTCCTTCTGCATATATATTTTCTATCTAATTTTTTTTTTATAAATATTTGTATATTGAAGTGGAAATTAGGGCAAGCTTCATGAAGTGATGATCACCCACATATGTTTTGTTTGTTTATCTTAACATCAACTTTTGTTTACTTTTGGCAAAACATTCTAACGGTATAAAATACAGAGAAATTTTGAGTCGTTCTTTTTCTTGTTAGCTAGAAAATAAAGAAATGGTTGCAATTAAATTTATTGCTTGTTATCATACAAGAATATAGGGAAAATATCCATAAAAAGAAAAATTATAGGAATTAAGATTTCCAAATATATCTTGATAAACCGGTAATAAATCCCCGAGGCAACCCGGTGGTGCCATGTGAATAAGGCCACCTGGGGAGAGCTTGGTTTGCATGCAGAGCCGATCCTGGGCAGGGTGCGAGGGGTGCGCCCGTCTAAGACCCCTAGTTGAAAAAGTCTTAAAAATATTTTTTATGTTCAAATTTTTAATAGTTTATATTTAAAAGATAAAAATGAACATTACTTAGTGTTAGATGAATTGGTAAGTTACTTGTTAATGATGTAAGAGATCTTGAGATCAAATCCCAAATTCTTCATAAAATTAATTTTTTATTACTACTTTTTTTTACTAAATGCCCACTTTTATTATTTATTATATTATTTTGTCAAGGATCCTTAAATTGTGAGGACCGGGCATGCTTGCACGCCATGTAAGTGTTCCTATTTAGCTAAACGAGAAGTATATGAATCTAACTACGATTCCGCCACCTATTACGGAAGTTTGATCTTATAGAGAAATCCTTCCTTGATACTGACACCCACTTCTATCCTGATTAGAAGTCTTCCGATCCCTATATAAAGAGATCCCCTATACCAACAAAGGTACACATTACATTCTAACTCAATACTCTCTGCCTCAATTTTATTTGAGTCGCGTACTTAAGCATCGGAAAGGCTGCGCAGGTCACACGGCTAGTCCCTCCAACGCTCTTTTGCCTTGTTGTCAACATCTCCGGCGAGATTAGGATGATCTCTATTATGAAGATTATAACATGAAGGCCACTTTCTTGGACCAGATATTTTATTCGTGCGATGAGCGTAGACAAAACTACTTGTTTTACGCAAGATTTTTGTTCAGAGAATGAACACAACAAATCCCTTCAATGGCGGATGCAAAAATCCCTGATAGTGGTACTAGCCAGGGAACGGCGGCTATCGATTCTTCCACATCAATGATTTTTACATCACCCACCTTGAACTTTGACACCATCGCCACTCCAACAAGACTGAATACTCCGCCATCTAGGGCTAACAACATTAGCTTTTTTGAGAACGTGATTCAGAAATACTAGATGTCACTTGAGGACCATAACCACCTTAGGAGGAATCTATTTGAGCTACTCAACCACAATACAAACACCACCATAAAAGGGCATACTAGTTAATGGGTGTGAGCATGGGATTTCACTCCCGACTTGCGAGTTCGATGATGAAGTTGTAATTTATTTTTCCTTGCTAGTTTTTTCACTTTTTACAAGGTCCTGAATTCATCTTGAGGAAGCTTACTTTGTTTTAATGAGCCCTAACCCCTTTTTTAGGCAATTTCAGCATAAAAAGCCCATGGCAAAGAAGCCATGTCATTAACAACATGGCTAATGTCATTAACGACATTGTCAATGTCGTTACCGACATCGACTTTCCAACATAACAAAAATTACATTTTCTACAATTTTCGGCCAAAAAGGCGATTTTTACCCACATGCTCGGATATGATCACTATGAAACCACTCCCCAAACCTTACCTAAGACCTTTTACATCAAATCTTCACATGAGATCTTGTAAAAAGTTGAAAAGCAAAGGGTAAAAGCATGGCCCAAGGCTAAAAAGGAGTTGACTTTGGATTGAAGAGAGCTCCATAAAGATAGAGGTGGAATTTCAGAATAAGAGGGACTGGATTTCTATCAAAAACATTGATAAGCAAGAGAGAAAAAGATTTAGAAAGCATTAGGGAGCATTTCTTCTTGTGTTCTTAAGCAAAACACCAAAATTTGATCACCAACACTTGTTAGATTAAGTTCATGGAAAGGGCATGAACTTGGGTTACAAGGATTCACTTGTTCATCTCCTAAGCAAATTTGAGGTTTAGTTCATCTTCTAAGCAAAGTTTGAGGTTTAGAGATCATTCAAACAAACTTGAGGTTTAGAGATCACTTAGGCAATGTTTGAGGTTTAGACTTGAATGGAGAGTCTACAACATCTTTATCACTAATTTGAAGGTTACTACACCTTCTAAAGCATCTACTTTGGCAAGGAATAGATCCATTCCAAAGATTTTCAATAAATCCCCAAATAACAACCAAATCCAACAAAAAAGAAACAAGGAGAGCTTCTCGGAGGACTTCATAGACCTTAAAGAAAATGGATTCATGACTATAGGGTAAGCCTATAAGTTCCTAGAGTTTGTGCTTACATTTATATGTTTTCCTTTTTGAAGTTTCATTTTCTTTTCGGTTATTTTCAATTTTGCGCACCAAAATGTTTTCTTGGAATTTTAGTATGATTTCAAATCTTTTTGAGTATTTTCTTTACATAAACATAATCTAAAAAATCTTGAGCTTTTCAGAATGATAAAGATCATTTATATTGGTTAAGTATAGAAAAAGTGATGATCGTTTGAAGTTTTGGATTTTCATTTTGCTATTTCTGCGTGTTTTCTGTAGGTCTAGAATTTTGATGTTGTTAATGACATGACCCCATGTCGTTAATGACATGGCCTTTGGCAGAATCCAATTTCACTTTGTTTCATTGTATTTCGAATCATTTAAGCCTAGAATGACCCACCGAGACCCTTTTGAGTTTGGAAATGCATCATTGGGGGTAACAAACTTCCAAATTGTAATTATTTAGGAGTTATATATGATTTATTAATGTATTAATATGTTGATTAAGGTTTGGAGTAGCAACAAAAGCTCTTCGGGCCATTCATATCGATATCGCCCTTCATAGGGAAGTCGGTAACGATATGGATGACATCGTTACCTTTGTTAATCCAAATGATAGCTATGTTATGCATGTTTGGCCTCGATTTATGTTTCAAAATATTGTTTTAAGTCACCCAAACAAAGGGAACTCAAGTTCCCAAACAATCGACCCAACAATATAACATGCGGCATTTTCACTAATAAAAAAGACCAATGTAGTTGAAAATAAAAATGAACAATTTTCATGAAATAAGAACTTTGAAATCTTTGTTGTTTTTACCTCGACCACATGGGTCTTGTCAAAATCTAAATCGAGCATACGTGGTACACTTGGTACATGTTTGCATTGTGGAATATCCCCCTGTGCTAACCTTTGTGGATGCAGGTAGTTTAGGATAAACGTATGTTAGGGTTTAATTTAATCTTGGTATCACGTTTATCAAATGTAACATTTGTTAGATATTGATGTATTTAGGCGATTTGTAGATCCCCCATCCTAAGATGTAATTAATTCTATAGATTAGGCGCATTTACTTTCCTATGTGTTTACTTTCTCGCACTTTATTTATTTACGGCTTTCGGCATGCACGCTAAATAGCCAAAAACATAAACTGAAAATATCTAGATTAAATTGAAATATAGTAAATGTGGTTTTCAAATTGGAATAATGTTAACTCAAATAACAACGAAGTAAGTAACTTATCCTGGGCCTGAATCTCTGAACTATGGTATCGCTTAGGCTTAACGGATCTAAGCTATACCAAATTTTCTTAGAAGAGCTGATTCGGGTGGTGACTCTAAATACCATAGGCTAGAGGTTATGATATTGAGTCTATTAAACTTATTACATGAACAAGTTCCTTTCTTTAAACTTAAAAACCCTCTATTTCCTATCGAGAAAACCCCCACGCCCCATCTCATAGGGCTAGTGCCTCGCGGTGACCTTGCTGGTAGTATGTCGTTCGATCACAGTGGTGACTCTGCTGGGGAATATCTTTTTCATAAACTTAAAAGTTTAAAAAGATTTTGGATGACTATTAAAAAGTCGTTAAATGAGTTAAATCCACACTTACGATATTTCGAACAAAAGCATATGCATTAGATGGCTTAGCCTTTAAGATTAGAATACCCCATTTACCGTGAAGCTTGCGAAACTATCACCCCATGGTGACCAAAGATACTTAGCGGGTGGATCACTTGTTACCATATCGCATGTACGTCCCTCGTTCACACCTATTTGAGGAGAGGATTGGAGTGTATCATAGTGCAACAAGAACCTTCTACATCAACAGCCCAGAACCGAACTCATATAAGTAAACCGTAAACACTTCTCTTAGGTTTACCAAAACAAATGCATCTCTTATGTAGATTCACTCCTTAATACCTTACGATGTTAAGATGTTCGAAGCCTAGATTTAGACGCCTAACCCTTACGCGTAGGAGATATAAGGTTGGAAGTGTTATGTTGAATGCTATATGATATGTGTTCATTTCATCACCACGTTTATTTCATGAAAAGCATCATGCTAACCACGAGTTGTTATGCAGACACAAATTATATACATACATGTTATTACCCCAATATCACCTACCTAGATATAAAAGACACAATGAGACAACATTACCTAGTGTTAGGGCCACAAATGGTTATGGTAGTGCTTACTTGGAACTCGAACCTCTGTCCGCTTGGAATCATGAATCTAAGAAATAGGGTATAACACATTGTTCTACCCAAACTCGAACCTAGAATTAGAAGACGCGACAAGACATTATCACCTAGGGTTAGGACCACCCATGGTTATGATAGTGCCTGCTTGGCACTTGAATCTTTATTCGTTTGGAGTCGTGAGCCGTTAGGTTCAACACTTCATTTTTTACCCGATATCACTTACCTAGATTTAGAAAGACGCAATGAGACAGTGTCCCCTAGGGTAGGATCACCCATGGTTTTAGCAGTGCCCGCTAGGCACTCGAACGTTTATTTGTTTAATGTCATAAACCATAGGGTATAACACACTATTTTACTCGAACTTGAATTTATCGAGAGCAAACCTTGGTGATTAGTTCTCAAAATCGAAAGCGCGTTATCACTTGGATAATTCACGATCCCTTATCATTTTCGATCTATTTGTTCCAATTGGATTGGCAAACACAAGTCACAACCTCAACCTTTTACCCCACGGGTATTATGACAATCAAATTGTGTATTCCAAGAAGATTGGCAAACACAAATCATAACCTCAGCCTTTTACCACACGGGTATTACGTTAATCACCTATTTGTTCCAAATGGATTGGCAAACATAGATCACACTTTAAAACCAAGCCTATTACCACATGGGTATTGCGGCAATCAACCTATTTGTTTCAAATGGATTGGCAAACATAAATCCCACTTTAAAACCAAGCCTAATACCACATGGGTATTATGTCAATCAACTTGTTTGTTCTAAATGGATTGGCAAACATAAATCACACTTCAAAATCAAGCCTATTACCACATAGGTATTACAACAATCAGCCTATTTGTTCTAAATAGATTGGCAAGCATAAGTCACACTTTAAAATCAAGCTTATTACCACACGAGTATTATGGAAGTTAACTTGTTTTATTCCAAATGGATTGGTAAAACACGAGTCACACCTCAACCACAAGCTTACTACCACACGGGTATTACAACAATCGACTTGTTTATTCCAAGTGGACTGACAAACACAACCCTCGACATCACATAGATTTCACCTTAACCTCAAGCACTCACCACACAGGTCGGGTCTTGTTATCATTTGAGTTACGTCTTTATTATTAATGATTAACCCTGTTTGTTTTAAATGGATTGACAAACATTAATTTTATCACATCACGATATATTAATCCTTTGTGATGTAGCCATGACGTATGCATTTCTCACATCAACATTAAGTATGTCAAGCATGCATTTCATATATGACAAAGCTATCTGATTGTGTTTTCTTCAGTTAAGGCTTGGAAGAGGTTGACTTCCCACCTAGTCCGGATTCCCTCCATCATGCCTTGCTTGGAGAACTTTCCATCAAAAGGTATTCCACACACTGATTCTAGCAAAGACTCGAGTTCAGATTTAGGTTTGGGTTTAAGTTCAGATTTTGGTTCAAGTCGGAGATCGGTATTTGGTTTAGGTCAGTGTTTCGGGATGACGAATCCTCAAGGTGGTCATAGGATAGATAAGCAGATTTCGCACGAGATGCCAATTGTCAAACAAATCCCATTGAACAACAGCTTAGAAATGGCCAACGTTCTAAGCGCTATTCTCTACAGTGATTAATTTGCTCAAGCGCTACAATTCCACCTTCATCCACATCAACCAAAGAACCATACTTTCAAATGGACTCTCAAATTTTGAAACAATCAGGAATCTTTAAGATCCAATTGCTAGCGGTTATCTTAAAGCCCGGAGGCCAAACTCTACTCATAATACTCACCTATCATCAGGTTACCCAATTGGAAATCCTGCCACTGCTTTCCAATTTGGTGCAGGAACCTCGCAACCCCAATGCCACCATGACCAAACTAGGTTAACGCTATCCCAAGAACCGAATTAATTTGATCAAGGTCCAGAACTTTTTAATCAGTTTCATATAGATTAGACTTCTAGGGGTAATGATTATTCAAGGTTAAGGCAAGCTAATGCCTTCCGGGTTGCTAAGCCCCATAATCAATTTAATCAGGGGCAAGTTCATCAAAAGTTGGTCGGTTTAGGTCCGTTCCATCTAGGTTGGCATCACTCAACTTCATCTGCGAGAAAAGATAGACCTTCATCTAGTTTCATTCCACCATATCAAAGCTTTACCTCACAACCAACAATCCCTCGGAATCCGAGTGTCCCATCCTCCTTCAACACAAGCTTGAACTTCATGGTCCAACCACTGCAATTTCTGGTCATGACCCAAGCACCGTTTGCTCCTAACTTTGTGGTCACTCCTAGAGGCACCACAGTCCCCCAGTGGTTGTTTAACCGAAGGACCACATCATTTGCTTCTCATCAGCTCAATTTTCAGCAAGAGAGTGATGTGACGGTCCCCCAGTATCTACCTCCTAATGTAGCAGAACTATGGTAACAATTTTTGGCTACTCACGCTAGCCAATTCCACAACTTCTGACAAAACTACTATCATATCCCTCTGATAGCACATGATGATGAGTGGCTTCCTGAAAACTTTGTAATGCCGATACTAGAGAAGTATGAGGGAGAAGGAGATCCCTAATCACATTTGATCAACTACCAGACTGTGATGAGAGCTATGAGGATTGGGGATAAGATGTTGGCTAAGCTCTTTATTGTTACACTAGGAGGACCAGCCAATGAATGGTATAACGGCCTACCTTTGGAAATAGCTCATGATTGGAAGCACCTCTCAAAGGCCCTAATAGAGAAGTATGGCTTCAATTCTGAAATAAAGACCACCATACAACATCTCGAGGCCATCAAGCAAAAACCCAAGGAATTGTTCAAACCTTACTGCAATAGGTGGATAGCCATCCAAGTGCTACTCAAGGATAAGCTTAGTCCATTTGACATGATTGTAAAATTATCAGCTGGGACAATACCAGTCTACCGATATAGACTCGGGACTGACACTTTCACTTCTTACAATGAGGTTTTCGAGAAAGCTGAAAAGCTTGAGTGGATAGACTCCTTAGACACACCCATGGGGAAACCAAACAATGAGTATTAATACGAAAAGGTCACCATTAGGAAAGAAGACCCTCCACATGTGGAGGATGAGGATGCTAATAATGTAATAGTTAGTATTTTAAACTCTTTTATGTTAACAAACTCTACCAATGAGGCTTTTGAATCTTCGAATGCGTTGAACTTTGCTTGTTTGCTTGATATCCTTCCAGATGACATCACACATTCTTGTGAATATGAGCATAATATTTTTAGCATACATGACACATCATTGCATGAAATTAATTTGGGTATAAATGAATACACTGTAATAATTTCAAATGAGTTAACTCTTGATGAAAAATGAGAGATAACATAGGTACTTAGACAACACGTAATAGCCTTTGCCTGGTCCTACGAAGACATGCCAGAGGTTGACAGAAAGATTGTCAAACATAAAATCTCCACTGACCATTAAGTCAGTCAAATAGAAGATGACACAATCACGATAAAAAGTGGGTTGAAAAAGTCAAGGTAGAGGTAACAAGGAAAATTAAAGCTAAGTTCCCCAAAGTAGTTAAAACACCCGATAAGGTTCCCAACATAATGCCAATGCCGAAGACACAAAGGAGTCAAGAATTTCAATGTGTCAACAACTTCATTGCATGGCTCATCACTATTTATTGGCCTATCATCAAACTATTGAGGGAGTACCAATAGATAACTTTTTTTTGCATTCGATGGAATCAAGCTATGTCTGATATAGGTTTTGAAGACTTCCATCCCTGACAAATCACTCATTCTCTAAATGACTGTCAAGAAATCATTAGTAGGGAGAAGAATTGAAAAGGTGAATATCAAGCATCATCGCTCATCACCTTGTATACCTCAAGCTAACAAAGTGGCAAATGAATTAATAAAAAAATGTTAAACGGAGAAGCTGCTAAAGTCATGGATATGAATCAACCAAGACAGGCTCAAACACTATCACGTCTAGGCGAAAGGAAGAAATCATGTAAAAAGCAGTATAAAAAGGAAAAAGTAATTAGCTTGTCAATTAACACTCTATTATTTGATTAAAAATTAGGGCCTCTTTTCAAAACACAAAAAAGAATAGTCTGCTGAGTTGAAAACCCGATAAGGGTGGCTCAGATAAAACTTAGGGCATCGAACGAATAGCAAGCACATTGATTAGAAAACCTGAAAGGGCTAATCGATGGCATGAGCCAAATCATTTGAAAAGTTCATACCCTTGTTAAGTTCATCAATGGATTGTCATTCTTGCTGAATCTTTATGCATATGTTTATCTTGATTGATTGCATGCCAATTGTAGAATATTGCAAGTAAGCATCCCGTCACATCATGGTCCAATAAAAATAAAAAAATATGAATAAAGAGAAAAGAAAAGAAAAAAAGATGAGTCTGGGTGGTCTATGTAGAAAATAGAACCAAAGAAATATAAATTTCATCAACTCCTCTTCGGAATCGTACAAGGAATCATTTATCTCCTCCAGATATTAGGACGAATATCTTTTGATTTCCCTTATAGAGAGGATTGTTACAACAAAAGCTTTTAAGCTCTCATTATTACCTTCAAAGTGAACATCACCAACATGGTTTAGGATCAACATTAACATCACAGGCGCCTTACTAAAGAAGGAAACCAGTATAAAAAAGTTAATGGCTCATCCAGACCTTCTTCAAACTAAATTCAGGCTTTGAACTAGACTCTGATTCATCCATAAAATCAAACTTTTACTTGGACCCATGTCCATCATCACTTTGAAATAGTCATGTCTATGACCATCGAGAGTAAGGTAACCATGGAATACCCAATGAGATGAATTCTAAGGGTAATCATGCACCATCATAGGAGGGCATCAACTCAAAAATCTCTAAAAGGCTCCTCGTGTAATGAAGCTTCTACTATCGGCCATGCCCAATGCTCCAAAGCCAACGACGCCTGCAATAGACAAAAATACATTGTGTGATAAATGTTGTTCATGCATAAAGTCATTCATACATGCATACGCATCATGTCACTTACATGTGAAGGTGATGTTAAACCAAGGCAATGCCATTTCAAAGAGAAAAACACTCTACCTCCACATGAGGAAATAACAAGTATCAAGAAGATGTCAGAGCAACACATCATCAAAATTGAGAATGATAATGGCCCAACTCAAATCATTTCAACTTTTATCAAATTCAAACCTACCTAGGCCTCTTTCAAGCAACATTACAACATCACAAAAGCCTCCCAAAACATTGGAGCGGCCATCGGGGCATCCTTGAAAATCTCAAACTCAAATTTCCACATTTATCATGGGCTTGAAGAAAAATTTCTTAGAACCATCATATTTTAATTCTTGATTGAAGGGGTAAAAATTTTTGCTTTCAGCAATCTCAATCAAGGAATTAAAACATACGTCACAAGTATCTACTAATAAATTTCTTCATTCTTACAGGTACCCCTTCAACTCGCAAGGGGCATCTATGTTAGACTTACAGCAGTCAACATATCATCAAAGGCATGGACCACAAGGCTTTCATCCTTTCACCAGCATTTTCGAGGGTCACAGTCAACCCATAGTCAACTCACAAGGGGCATACAATTCAAACCATAATGATCAACCATCCCTTAGTGGATTTCGATGAAGACTTACCATAATCGACGTATTTTCAAAGGCATGAAGCACATGACTCTCATCCTTTCCCAAGTGGTTCCGATGGTAACAATCAACTAGAGGTCAACTCACAAGGGCATTCATCGTAGACTTTCTACAGTCCGCATACCTTCTTGGACTTTCTACAGTCCATATCTCTTTTCAAACTTTTTACAGTCAACGGACATTCTACAATCCACATCTCTTTTTCTGACTTTTTACAGTCAACGGACTTTCTACAGTCCGCATTCCTTTTCAAACTTTTTACAATCAATGAACTTTCTACAGTTCGTAATATTCTAACTTTTTACAATCAAATGAACTTTCTACAATTCACATCTATTATGACCTTTTACAGTTAAACGAACTTTCTATAGTTCGCATCTTTCCTAACTTTCTACAGTCAATGAACTTTCTACAGTTCATACCTTTTCCTGGCTTTTTACAATCAGCGGATTCTCTTACGGTCCACATCAACGAACTTTCTACAGTCTACACATGAAACTCTTAACAAGAAGAAAGGAGGTGCACTACTAACATTCTTTCCCCAATGGTTCCAGCGGTAGCAATAAGCTAAAGGTCAACCTTCAATGGGTAATAATTGCCGAATGGGCAATTCGTAAGGGGCATGGAGAGACCAGTCCTTGATAGTGTCGCACCAAGATAAAAGCTTCTAATCATTATGAAGTTTCCATCCCGAGTAGTTCCAAACGTGACTGGTTAGGTATCATCTCTAAACCATGCTACTTTTTCAATCGTGGGACCATACTAATCTCATATTAGTAGAAATCCCACGAGGGGTAGCCTACGAGCATGGGATTTCGCTCCTGACTCACGAGTTCGATGATGAAGCTGTAATTTATTTTTCCTTGCTACATTTTTTCACTTGTTACAGGGTCCTGAATTCATCCGGAGGAAGCTTGCTTTGTTTCTTTGAGCCTTAATCATATTTTAGGCAATTTCAGTATAAAAAGCCCGAGGTAAAGAAGCCATATCGTTACCAACATGGCTAATATCGTTAATGACATTTCTATCAAAAACATTGGTAAGGGGACTGAATTTGGATTGAAGAGAGCTCCATAAAGATAGAGCTGGAATTTTAAAATAAGGGGATGGAATTTCTATCAAAAACATTCGCAAGAAAGAGAGAAAAATATCTAGAGAGCATTAGGGAGTATTTCTTCTTGTGTTCTTGAGCAAAACACCAAAATTTGAGCACCAACACTTGAGATTTTGGGTTAGTTAGATTAAGTTCATGGAAAGGGCATGAACTTGGGTTATAAGGGTCAACTTGTTTATCTCCTAAGCAAATTTGAGGTTTAGTTCATCTTTTAAGCAAAGTTTGAGGTTTAGAGATCATTCAAGCAAACTTGAGGTTTAGAGATCACTTAGGCAATGTTTGAGGTTTAGACTTGAATGGAGAGTCTACAACATATTTATTACTCATTTGAAGGTTACTACACCTTCTAAAACATCTACTTTGGCAAGGAATAGATTCCTTCCAAAGATTTTCGATAAGTCCTTAACCAACAACCAAATCCAACAAAAAAGAAACAAGGAGAGCTTCCCGGTGGACTTCATGGACCTTAAAGAAAGTGGATTCATGACTATGGGGTAAGCCTATGAGTTCTTAGTGTTTGTGCTTATATTTATAGGTTTTCCTTTTTCAAGTTTCATTTTCTTTTCAGTTATTTTCATTTTCACGCACTAAACTATTTTCTCAAAATTTCAGTATGATTTCAAATATTTTTGAGTATTTTGTTTACATAAACATGTTTTACACATCTTGAGCTTTCCGTAATAATCATGATCATCTAAATCGGTTAAGTATAGCAAAAGTTATGATCATTTGAAGTTTCATATTTTCATTTTTCTATTTCTGCTGTTTCTGTGTTTTGTACAGGTCTAGAATTTCAATGTCATTAACGAATGGCATCATGTTGTTAATGACATGGCCTTTTTTAGAATCCAATTCTGCTTTGTTTTGCTTCATTTCAAATCGTTTAAGCCCAGAATGACCGACTAAGACCCTTCTGAGTTTGGAAATGCATCATTGGGGGTAACAAAATTCCAAATTGTAATTATTTAGGAGTTATATATGATTTATTAATGTATTAATATATTGATTAAGGTTTCGAGTAGCAATGAAAGTGCTTCGGGCCATTCCTATTGATATCTTCCTTCACAGGGAAGTCTGTAACAATATGGATGACATCGTTACCGTTGTTAACCCAAACGATGGCTATGTTATACATGTTCAGCCTAGATTTATGTTTCTACATGTTGTTTTAGGTCACCAACATGAAGGGAACTCAAGTTCCCAGATAACCGACCCAACAATATAACATGCGGCATTTTCACTAATAAAAATTACCAACGTAGTTTAAAAAAAAAACAATTTTCATGAAATAAGAACTTCGAAATCTTCATTGTTTTTACCTCGAACAAACGGGTCTTACCAAAATCTAAATCAAGCATACGTGGTACTCTTGGTACATGTTTGCATTGTGGAATATTTCCCTATGCTAACCTTTGTGTATGCAGGTAGTTTAAGATAGATGTATGTTAGGGTTTAATTTACTTCAGGTATCACATTTATCAAATGTAACATTTGTTAGATATCAATGTATTTAGGCAATTTGTAAATCCCCCATCCCAAGATGTAATTAACGCCGTAGATTAGGCACATTTACTTCCATGTGTTTATATTCTCGCACTTTATTTATTTACAACTTTCTGCATGCGTGCTAAATAGCTAAAAACATAAACCAAAAACATCTTGATTGAATTGAAATATCGTAAATGTGATTTCCAAACGGGAATAATGTTAACTCAAATAACGATAAAATAAGTAACTCATCCCGGACCCGAATCTCTAAACTATGGTATCACTTAGGCTTAACAGATGTAAGATGTACTAAATTTTCCTTGAAGAGCTGATCCGGGTGTCGACTCTAAGTACCATAGGCTAGAGGTTCTGATATCAAGTCTATTAAACTTATTATATAAACAAGTTCCTTTCTTTGAACTTAAAACCCTCTTTACCATTTGGGAATGTTGGTCCTTAGACGGCTTGTAAACAATCGCAGGGGGGAGGGGGTGAATGCCAATCTTGGTTACTTTTTAAGATTTATATTTGCCAAGTTGAGTTTTTATATGTGTGCTGAGTATGCATGCTAAGTTGTGATATTAAAACTGTATAAACTGGTCAGCTTCGTTGGCGTAGTATATCTACAATCTGTTGCTAAGTACTCAACTCATGATCGCAAGATTTTGACTATACTCATTTTGATAGGCTTAAATTTGGTAACAGTGCCAAAAACCTTGTTCCCCTTTTCTACCGATAAGGTAAAAGTTCAAAATATGAACAGGTGTTGTCAATTCTGCTTATAAAAATAGAGAAATGGTGACTACTGCAAGTATATAGTTTCGATGTAGTTTTAAAAGATATCGATCCTACAGGGAAGTGATTCGGTTCTAAAGACCAACTAGAGTTATGGAATAAACGAAATAAGATAATTTGTATTGGAGGGTTCGGATGATAGATAGATGAATAGATAAATGTATGAACAGACTAGAGAAAATGTAAAATATATAGATATTTTCTAAGAATAAGTTTAGCAGAGAAAAACATGCAAAATCATCGAGAATATTTCGTACACTAAATAACTTCAACAAATATGGTTCTAGACACCCTAATATTCAATAATTCACCGCAGAGCAACACATGAGATGGCTTTTCTAAATCTAGGGTAAATGAATTATGACACTTATAAGAACCTGGATAACTATAATACTATGCTTAGTACGGTTCGCTCTCACATAACCATATTTAGCAAGTTACCACTCCAAAAATGTTGGCTCACTAAACAGCGTTATAATCATAGATCCAGTGATTATAAACAATCTTATTAAACTCGAAATCACTCTTAATGTTAACTCGAAAGCGTATAACTTGATTAATATAAATGATGCAAGATGAAATACTCTTTATGACACATAGACATATCATAAATTTTGAAATATAAAGTATAAGCAGAAAACAAAGTAAAATTGTAAGGTATGCAAGTGAAAGCTAAATTTGATCAAACCGTATCCACTCTTTAATGGGAGTTGTCAGTTCCCACAATTCCTACGTCTACTTTGAATTCGGTCTCGACTCGTATAGAACCTCCACAAGGATACTATTCTTTGTGAATTTCAAATAAAAGAATGTTCAAGAACAAAAATTTATATTGATAAGTGCTTTGCAATTACACTCATACAACAAATGCTCAAATTTGTGTAGAAATATAGTGATCGAAATAGGAATCGAATCACTTATACATTTTTCTGTCTAAGACTTTGAATGTAGCGAAATCTAGATATTTTCACTCTCTATCTATACACGCATACTTCATTCAATGCCATACATGATCCCATGCACCACCCCCCGAAATTTGTTAAATTTGAACTCTATTTATAGAGTGTGGAGGGTTGCGTCTATCCAAATGAAGAGTTGTGTCCATTGGTGAAGGGTTGCATCAGTTCAATATGATTAGATGCAAAGATTCATCTTCATCCACAATGGAAAGGCACCTTTTCATGATTGGTTGACTTCCAAAAGGTATTTTTTCAGTTGGCAGTTGATAGCGGTTGATCGTTGTTATCTGGCGGTTGGTAGTTGAGAAGAGATAACCAATAACCGTCACAAGTCACGATCGCGAATCACATGTCACGATCGTGAATAATGATTTGTAACTTTCTACTTATGAAGATTAACAAGTCGTGACCATGACATGTCATTTTCCTCATGTTTCTTCTTCGCAACTTTGCTAATCTTTGACAGCTTCTATCCTAAGCCAAATCCTCATATTCCACACATCTTTTTGCACCTTTTTCACTCTTTTTCCATAGAATTCCATCTTTAATTATTTTACTCCCAAGATTTACCTAGTTTCCGCATTTGCATAAAAAACAACTACATACCATGTGAAATCTTTTATATGAAGTATAAAATGAAACAAAGCCATATCGTTTTATGATTGAAAATGTCATGATAATAAGTGTAATTATACACTTATCAACTCAAATTAGGATTGGTTTTTCAAGCAAATGATAGAATAGAGGTAAAATGATGTATGAGCAAGACACAATAAAAGCTAAAAGTACAAGTTCAGAACTTCAACACCTGAATTTTATCCTGGTTCAGCCCTAAGCCTTCCTCCAGTCCTCAAATACTTTTTTCGAGCTTTAATCCACTAGTGTTTGTTCCTTACTTAGGAAGAGCAGCCTTTACAACGGGTAGACGCACTTTTACAGAAAGTACCTTCCTTTCTAACTATCGCTCAACTCAGTTTGGGTACCCTTCCCAAACTGACACTCAGATTTGAATAAAAGATTGTGGATTGAATTCAACTTATAAAATTGTTGAATCCTTAACAATGTTAAATCTAAGTATTTCTCTCTATTACAAACAGATTTGCAATTTGTTATTTGCTTATTGCTTGAGTTTGGAATTTCTTGAAGCAGAGAGTAATTAAGTAGAGTTTCAGCTCTTAAAAGAAATTCGAGGTGATTCACCAAGTTTGAACACCTGCTTCAATCTTCTATTTATACTTGAAGCTTTGTAAAGTAGCCGTTGCAAACTTTTCGAGGTCGTTGATCTTCAATTTCTCTTCTCTTCATATCTTTTGAATCTTCCCCTTGGAGATAGATTCCTGGATGTTTAGAGATAGAAATTTGAACGTTGAGGCCCGATAAAATTCCGTTGACAACATCTCGTTTATCTTCAAGAAATTCAGTTTGAGAGAGGTGCACGAGAATGCAACTTGGAATCCTCAGATTGGTTGACATTGCTGACGTTGGTAGAGTCGCTCGAAGACATTGAGAAACAACGCATATTAGAAATTCCATTTGCCTTAGATTGTAGTGAGGGAATCCCGACATTCCATACTGATAACTTTTATCCTGTGAGGACCACTAGAAATTTTCTTTAATTTTAGCACTTTTTTACTTGAAAAGCAACTAAAGAATATTCTATCTCTTATAGAATTCGTTAGTAGCACATGTGTCATTTAATTCTCTAAGTGTGAAAGGAAACAGCTTTTAATGAATAACAGCTAACTCAGCATAGCTGAGTTGATATACTTCTAAACTACGTAGTACTCAGCATAAACTCAGCTTTTCTTACTCTAAGCCATAACTTAATTAAGTACTCAACAAAACTGAGTTGGTTTCCTGATAAGTATATAATTACACTTATTATTAATATAATTTTACACACTAAAAACTATAGTTTAAGTAATTTTTATACTTCATATAAAAGATTTCACGTGGTATGTAGTTATTTTTGGTGCAATTGCAGATACTAGGTAAATCTTGGGAGTAAAATGATCTAAAGTCAAATTCTATGTAAAAAGAGTGAAAAAGGTGCCGAAAAGATGCGTGGAACTTAAAGATTTGGCTTAGGATCGAAGCTGTCAAAGATCGGTGATGTTACAAGAAGAATTCTGAAGAAAAACACAATTCTTGGTCGTGACAACAATTCGCGATCGTGACTTGATACACTTCAGAAGCAGAAAATTGTTAAACAAAGATTCACGGTCGCGACTTGGATGGTTTTTTGGTCAAATCTTCTTTACTACCAACCGCCAGATAAGAATGATCAATTTCCATCAACCGCCATCAACTACCAATGAAAAGACACTTATTAGAAGTCAACCAATCATGAAAAGGTGCTTATCCATTATGGATAAGATTGATGCTTCTCAACCAATCATAATGAAGTGATGCAATCTTTCACCAATGGACACAACTCTTCGTTTGGATAGATGCAACCCTTCGAACTCTATAAATAGGGTTCCAAACCTTACAATTTCATGCAACATTAGAGTGCAATTATAGGGTTATGTACTATGTGTGTAGATAGAGAATAAAATACCTAGTTTCACTATGTTCATAAGTGTTAGCAAGAAAATGTTTAAGTGATTCGAATCCTTGTTTTGATCACTAGATTTCTCTATATTCTCGAGCAATTGTTGTATAAGTGTACTTGCAAATCACTTATCAATAAATGCTTTCATTCTTCAATATTCGTTTGTTCGATATTCACAAAGAATAACATCTTAGCGGTGGTTGTGTACGGGCCGAGACTAAATTAAAAGTAGACGCAGGAATTGCGGGAATTGACGACTCCCATTAAAGAGTGGATACGGTTTGATCAACTTTAGCTTTCACTTGCATACCTTACAACTTTTCTTTGCTTTCTACTTATACTTTCTATTTTGAAGTTTATGATATGTCCATGTGTCATAATGCGTAATTCCTGCTATGTCTTTTATGTTAATCAAGTTATATGCATTGTCTTCAATTTTAAGAGTAGTTTCGGGGTTAACAATATCGTGTATAATCACTGGATCTGTGATATAACGCTATTTAGTGAGCCAACATTTTTGGAATGGTAACTTGCTAAATATGGCTATGTGAGAGCAACCCGTACTAAGCATAGTATTGACATTGTCCAGGTTTATATAATAGTCTTATCTCATTTGCGCTAGGTTTAGAAAAGTTATTTCATGTGTTGCTCTATGGCGAATAATTGAATTTCTGAGTGTCTAGAATCGAGTATGTTAAATTAATCTAGTGAACGTGATATGTTTGATGACCTTGCATGATTTCTTTGCTATACTTGTTCGTAGGGAATATCTATATACTTTTATCTTTTCTAATCTTTCATGCATTTATCTATCCATCCATCATTCCAATCCTACACAATTAAATAATCTATTTTATTTTTCTTTTATTCCGTTCCTCTATTTGATCTTTAGAACTAGTCCTTCCCTGTGGGATTGATATTTTTTAAAACTACATCGCAACTGTATACTTGTAGTTATCATCATTTTTCTATTTGATAAGAGGTAGTGACAACACCTATTCTTTACGTGAACAAGTTTTTGGCACCATTGATATATAGCCGAATTTTGCGAATAAACTATTAAACTTATCAGTAGAAAAGTGGTGAACAGTTTGCAATGTGAGAATTCAGGTTTTCATTGGGTAGACCATAGTATTGCACATTGTTGCTAATCATTTGAAGTAATGCTGGTTTTATTTCAAATTGATTTGCATCCATCGGCTGTCTAGAAATTCCTTGATTGTTACTGTTGATGTTCGGAATAACATAATCCATAAGCCTTGGTTGAGGTTGATCCTGGTTTGGATTTGGATTTGGATTTGGGTAATGGTTTTCAACTTGCTATTAATCGTCAGCCATTTTTCTCTCTTGTCTCTTATATTTTCGTTTCCTTGTCCTACCCAATTGTTCTATTTCTGATTCAAAAGACGCCAAGCTTTCTCCCGAACTACGAGTACTTAGCATGCACACGCTAGAAAGAAAACTCAATGAATAATCAAGAAAAATGTCAATAACAAAAAAATATAAATATCATAAGAAAAATGAAATTAAATAATATAAATAATATATAGATTATAGTTTCCCATTCTCCGGTATATTGATCTTTAAAACGCACTTGCCTTCCCCGGCAACGGAGCCAAAAACTTGATCGCAAGGTTTCGACTCTAATGACTCTAAGGGGTTATATTCTAAAATGAAGCTAAAAACCTTGTTCCCCACTTTTCAACCAATAATACGAATAGGTGTTGTCAATACCACTTATCTAAATAGAAAAATGGTGACCACTGCAAGTATACAATTATGATGTAGTTTTAAAAGATATCAATCCCACAGGGAAGGACCAACTCTAAAGATCAACAAGAGAAATAGAATAAAAAAAATAAAATAGATTTGATTTTAGTTAGGAGGATTGGAATGATGGATGAATAGATAAATTTATGAAAGATTAGAGAAGATAAAAATATATAGATTTTCCCTATGAATAAGTATAGCAAAGAAAACATGCAAGGTCATCAAAGATATTACGTTCACTAGATTAATTTAACAGACTCGGTTCTAGACACTCAGATATTCAATTATTCATCGCAGAGCAACACATGAAAATGACTTTTCTAAATCTAGTGCAAACTAATTAAGATGATTATATAAACCTGGATAACAATATTACTATGCTTAGTACGGGTCGCTCTAACATAGCCACATTTAGCAAGTTACCATTCCAAAAATGTTGGCTCACTAAATAGCATTATAATCACAGATCCAGTGATTATACACAATCTCGTTAACCCCAAAACTACTCTTAAACTTAACTCAAAAGCATATAACTTAATTAATATAAAAGACTCAACAAGAAATACACATTATGACACATAGACATATCATAAACTTCGAAATAGAAAGTATAAGTAGAAAGCAAAGAAAAGTTGTAAGATATGCAAGTGAAAGCTAAAGTTGATCAAACAGTGTCCACTCTTTAATGGGAGTCGTCAATTCCCGCAATTCCTATTTCTGCTTTGAAGTTGGTGTTGACTAGTACAGAACCTCCACTAAGATGCTATTCTTTGTGAATATCGAATAAATAAATGTTGACGAATTAAAACTTTTATTGATAAGTGATTTGCAATTACACTTATACAATAATCGCTAAAATATGTAGAGAAATCTAGTGATCAAAATAAGGATTCGAATCACTTATACATTTTCTCGCTAACACTTATGAATGTAGCGAAAACTAAATAATTTTTTCTCTCTATCTATGCATACACATGCACTATAACACACACATAGTCACTCACAATCCATGCCACGAAATTGGTGAGGTTTGGAGCCCTATTTATAGAGTTCGAAGTGTTGCATCTGTCCATACGAAGAGTTGTGTCCATTGGTGAAAGATTGCATCACTTCATTGTGATTGGTTGAGAAGTTTTAATCTTTTCCACAATGGATAGGCACCTTTTCATGATTGGTTGACTTCTAAAAGGTGTCTTTTCATTGGTACTTGATGGTGGTTGATGGCGGTTGATC